>JASKGO010007571.1:0-34843 GCA_030556065.1 Holobus sp. GC000080 | reverse complement strand
TAATAATAGGAAACAAATTATTAAAGAAACATGCAAATTTATTGAACTTCACTTAAGACAATAATTAAACATGGAATTAACTTAAAATATTGTTAAAATTAACAATTAAAACAATTAAATCAAAAAAATCAATAAACTAATTAGTTACTAACAAAAACTCATTGAACAACAATAAAAACAACCCTAACTAATAAATTATTATCTAATACTCAGTGAGCGACATTAAAAACAAATTTAAAGTTATTAAAAGTTATAAAAGACAACCCTAATTTATAAATTACTTATTGAAAAGCAATGAAAATTGTTAAAAAACAACCTAAACTTATTAAAAGTTATAAAAATCAACCCTTCCTGTTAAAGTAATTATTGAAATGCCATGAAATCTGTAAAAAAAACAATTCAAAACTTATTACAAATAATAAAAATCAACCCTAACTGTTAAAATAATTACTTAAAAACTATGAAAACTATAAAAAAACAATTGAAAAGTGCCTAAGAATAATCAAAATCAACCCTAAGAGTTAAAATAATTACTTAAATGCAATGAAAACTATAAAAAATAATTGAAAAGTGCCTAAGAATCATAAAACTCAACCCGAAAAAATAGTTACTGAAATGCTATGAAAAATATAGAAAAGTATTCAAAACTTATTAAGACTTTACTCTTGGGACATTTCACCTCTTCGCTCTCATAAGTTTAATTAATTTGGGCAATTACTATCTATAAAATTAATTGATTGTAATTAAAATAACTGAAAAAATACAAACACAACATTGAAATAAACTAAAAACAAAGACAAATTTAGTTTTAATACCCAAAAAATTTGTATTTTTTTAAAATTATTTATTTACATACGAGTAGTTGATAAAGAAAATATTTATAAAAAGTAACAAATAAACATTAAAATAACGTAAACAAATAATTTTGTGAATTAAAAAAGGACAGCGGGACCCAAAATTCTGCAAATATACAACACTAAAAATAAATGAAATGCAATAGCAAGAGAATTAGTACTTACTTTTTAAAAAGTCTGGCTGATTTTGGAGTTCAAAAAGCGAAATCCTGAAACAAAACAAAACAAAAACAAACACACAATTATTATTAACTTTAAAAAATAAATAAATAATGAAAACAGAAAAGAAACAAAACGCAAATTCCAATTCAGCATAAGACAACAGCCTCAACACATCATCATTTATATTAAACAATTTCGCGCAATTCAGTACATGCGCTGCCGGTTGTCCTAACAACGCTACTATGCGTGGGGGCGGCGGATTTCATTCATCTTCAGTAACGGTATGGGTACTCGCGAGTGTAGCCGCCACCGCAGCCGCCGTCACCATCAATCCGAAGATGCTTAGAAATGAATTGGCGCGTTCCAATACTGATGATACTGTTAATCAAAGAGGGGGCGGCCAAAAGTAAGTGCATCAAAGAGCATCTGTCATCCTCCTCCGATAGCCCGTCCACTTTCGGGACCGACTACAATTACCTGTACAACTATTTGACGGGGACCGGCGCGCACGACTTTAGCGAATCCGTCACCGTCGGCTTCCTGGGCGCCTACGGACAGGCCCAAGTGGTGCTGGGCGCTTTACCATTGGCAATTGATGCTGTCAACAAAAACAAAGGTTTCTAAATGTATATTCCAATGGCTGGCCAAAAGTGTCTCATAAAAAGTTTTGCGTATACGTTGTAGAATTACTGCCGAACCGGAAATTGCGCTATGTTGCCGCCGATATAGGCACCAATCCGGCAGCTTCCGGTTTGGCGCGCAGAAAGTCATCTTTGGCTACAAGGGCCATTCGCGTGATGACGGAAATGCGCGACAATGGGACCATTGCTTTTATTGGTCCTGACGATACCTGTTCTTCGGAGGCTTTGGTGGCTGCTGCTTGGAACTTGCCAATGATTTCTTACGTGAGTGATTACTTAATTAATTAATTGCTAATTAGCAGTTGTTATATACACAAGGGGGGCCACATTTATTGTCCATAGAAGAGAAATCTAAAGCTACAAGAGATTTGTTGATAGGCAAAAGATTAAATTGTAGTGCTTTCACGATTTTTTTTTAATTAATTTTTTTTTTAATTTAAAAGATAAATAAAAAACGATTTAAAACTAAAATATTTTTGAGGACCTGTTTATACTTTTTTTTAATTTAAATTTATTTATTACTTATTTAAGAAATAAACAAAAAACGATTTAAAGCAAAAACATTTTTGAGGACTTCCTCTTTATACTACAGCCAAATTGTCTAATGATATTTAAACTAATTATTATTAAATATTAATAACTGAATTAAATTATATCATCGAAAGTAACATTTTAATTTAATGGAAAGAAAGCGAAGGAAAAATAAAGGCGACTTGTTTAGACTAGAAACAACCCTTAAAAATACTGCTGTGAATTTAAAAAAAAAGAATCCTTTCATTTTTTATTTAAATTTTGTATGCACTTAAATTAAAATTACTCGTAATCTTATTAAAAAAAGGTTTATTAAATGTTTTCATTTCAAACCGTTGTTTTTTTTTTCAAAAATAGGAAAGTTAAGATCAATTTATGAAAATGTTTATAATAAAATCAAACTTTCGGCCATAAAAAATCAAAGACAATAATAATAATTAATTTATTTGAATTTTATTTTCCATTTAAAAAACCAAATCCGTTCTAAAATCATTAAAAAGTGCTGATAGTAAATCGTAAAGTGCGAACAAGACAAAAATAAATATGAATAAAATAATAATGAAAGGTTTAACAACTTCAAAAAGTTTTAGCAAAAGTTATCATAGCCGTAGCAATATAAACAACTGTATAAAACAATTGAAACGTGTTTCTTAAGACTTGTAAAAGATGCTACAAGTGCGAAAAACAAAAGAGAACTCCCTAATCCACCCCCCATAAGCTGCAAACTTTTAAGATGAATCTACGTTTTTTAAACTTTGGGGGGCAGTAATTACGATTTATACTGTCATTGTAATCACTTAAAAAGTCCACCAGAACAAACTGCTGATTAACAAGTTGCGTCCAGTAAAAAACGCGACGACATTATAAAACAAAAAACTTCAAACCGTAAAAGAAAAAAGAAAAAAGAACGAATAAAAAAAAATAATGAAAAACCAACAAAAGACTAAACTGCAAATTGCATTAGTGCTGATTTATCGGGCCCTGTGCGCATCTATCAAATGAAAGAACTCAACTAAAGGGACATACAAATACACAGGACATGGTATAGCACGCAGCACCCAGCATGGAGCGCAGCAAGCAAAAAGCATCACCGGCGAGCTTATAAATAATTAAATTCCACCCTTTTATTGTCTGCTGGGGGTTCAGCAGTAATAAACTGGAGCCCTCAAAGGAACCGACTACATTCCACTATCCAATTACCTGCGCCTGGCTATATAAAAAAAACCACACTGTGCATTAACTTTCACGTGTTTCCTATTGTTTTATTACTCGTTAATCATTATTACTTGCTATGTGAGAATAAAAAATAAATAACAATTAACAATTAAGTAAAGAAAAGTTGCAATTTCAGAAATGCAGCGACACCCGCGTCTCCGATAAACGCGTTTTCCACACGTTCGCCCGCACCCTGCCGCCCTCCAGTAAAGTGTCAAAGAGTGTGGTGGCCCTTTTGATAGCTTTCGATTGGCGGAAATTCGTCGTCGTTTCCGGTTCGCATCCTGCATCCGGTAGCGAAGTTAAAGAGGCCATCAAGGTAAGTAAACATTATTTATAATTTATGGACTTAAGGACACAGACTGTTAAGCCAACACAGAAGTTGTTTGCTTCTGTGGAAATAATTAAAGTGAGGTTTTTGTTTCTTGTGCGAAAGTTTGTTTTGGCGCTTTCTTTACTTTTTTTCTTCTTTAATTATTATCGCACTTTTTTTTATCATATGAAGGAATTATCGGAAGCTCATGGACTTAGCGTGACCGACACAAAGCAATATTCCGATTATATCCCCAGGCACATCGAACAAATGGACTCAATCGTTCAAGACACTTATAAGAGGACGCGAAGTAAGTTTTCCAATTTACAAATTATTGCTTTCTACATTTTAATTGATTGTTTTTTCATTTAAAATAATTCATTGTTCGTCTAATGAAATCGCATAAAGTTTTTCGTAGCACATTAGAGCTTTCAAATTAAAGTGATTTAGTAACCCCCGTACATCCAATAAAAAATGCAATATTAACGAAATTTATAGCAATTGATGTAAAATAAACTTTTTTCGCAATTCAAATATAATGATTTTTACTACTTTAGATTTTTTTTATATAATAAAATATTATTTCATCAAATTTTTGATGAAGACCACAATTCAAAATTATTAAGTTATTAATAAAATAATTAAAGAAAAAGTTTAATGCTAAAAAACCAAGTTAAATCTTGGCCGGTCATTGCCAAAAATATTATATTTTTTTGTATATATCAAATATATATTTCCCCTTTGAATATTTTAAGATGAAATGGAAAAAATGTGCGTAAAGTAAGGGTGGATAAAAGCAAACACTTTTATGTTAATCAAATAAACAAATGCAAGCAAATGGATCTTTTAGAGTGCGCTGTTTTTTTTTTCTTTCATTTTTTTTTTTTGTATTTGCTATGTGTTCTGCAAATGATGTAAGCTCTGTTCTGTTCTGTGAGCAGAGTATTTTACGTAAGGAATTGTGTCTTCCAAGTATCTCTTTTCATATGTACAAACATCGAAATCCATTTATTAAATTCCGATCTTTGTTCAGATCATTGATACATTTTCAGAGACATTATTGTCTGCTCAAAAAAAAAAAATTAAATGTTAAGAGCAATTCTTCAGACAATAATTTAAAAAATAAGTTTTTTTTGTTTCCTTTTTTTTAAATAATAAATAACTAATAAGAATTTAAAGTAACAAAGATAATACGCATAATAACATAGGTTAAACTTTAAAAGTTTGTACTTTTTTAACATCACTTTATAAAAAAAACCTTTAAAAAGAGCCAATTAAACAGTTCTTCTTTATTGTAAATTTCAAGATTTAATAAAGTGCTAACAAAGTAACGCTCTCTAAGAAAAATTACCTCATAGCTTATTTTTTGTTTTCGTCTCATTAAAATCGAGTTATTCGAGTAAAATAATAATTGCAGGAGGACTAAATTAGTTGTGAAACAAATGAGACGTTATTAGATGTTCGATGTTTGTTGTTATCAACAATTTCTCTACTTTTGACAATAACGATTTAAAATTAAAGCATTTATAGAATTCAAAAATTAATATGTGAATTTAATTGTAACAAGGCGAGAAATAATTTAAAAAAATAATGAAAATTTAAATAATAAAAAAAAACCATCAAAAGAAATTTATTGGTTTAATTTACCCTAAAAATGAAATTTCTTTTTTATTAAATTTTAAAGATCTCGTTTTAAACAAAATATACAAAAGGTGCATCATTACTTAATAGCCAAAAAGTTGTTAAATGGCGTAACATAATTTCTTCAAGAAAAAAAGCATCTTTATAATAAAGACTACATTAAAGGATTCCCTATAAGATCAAACAATGCACTAAAAAGGACAATTTAAACTTTTCTATAAAATGTAGAATTAATTTCTAAAATAAAAACATATAATAAATAGATAAACTCACGGCAGATTTTAAATAAATACATTTTCTGTGGATCTAATGGAGTCTAAAGCCACTTAGCTGAAAACCCTAGTAAAAGGCTGCCCAGTTCCTCCATTAACCACAAAAAAAAAATACTTAAAAATTAATAAAGAAGCTGGTTAATATGGAAAACTTGACGTAGTGAAAGGACTTGCTATATGTTCAGATTAAAAATGAAATCGTGAGACTTGCATACTGATTATTCGTGCTGTTTGTTTGAGGCCGCGCCGCCGCCTCCTGCAGGCAGCAAATTTATTCGCGCCAAGAGGTTTCTCGCACCGAACAACCAAAGCAGAGCGAAAAAAATTATTGAAAATCAAATTATATTTTCCGGCGCGCATGTTTTATGTATTTTCTATCACGAAGACGTAGCTATATTGGCTTTATTGCTTGATATCATTCGCAGTGAAAGTTCGTTGTCCCTTTCTCGTACTTTTTATGTTTGGCTTTTTTTTTTTCATTCCTTTTTTTTTTTAGCACAAAACACCTGTCACAACATTGTTTACCATTTATTATTTTCACATTAGAAAAACCAATACTGAATGTATAGTCTCTGTATAATGTGAGACGGTGGCTGCGAAATGTCTGCGGTTTATTTGAAATAAAAAAGGAATTCTACGTCACACAGCGCTAGCTATCAGAGTCTTAAGCAAACGATTTGGAAGTTTCCAATACGATTTAATGAATTTGCCACGTCACAACACAATTTAATAAACACGCAATGTATACACCGCTCGCTATACAGGGTGTTTTTATTGGCAGATTTGGACTTATTTCATATCATGCATTGAATAAGTTTTCGCTGTTATGATAATTGTTTTTAAATCCAAAGTTTTTTAACATTTTTTTTTTAATTTTAAAAGAAAATGAAAAATATAAAGAAAAATTGGAGTAGGTACTTAATTAGAAATTAAAACTTCGCTTCTATACAGAACTTGCAAAATTCTGAAAGTAATTTTCATATTAACAGGGGATTTAAAACAAATTAGATTTAAATCAAAAAGAAAAATAGTTTTTGCAGTTAAAAAAAAAAAAAATGAAAACTACAAACTACAAATAAAAACAGAAAAAGCACCCTGCATTTTTTCCGGTTGCATGTGTGTACGTGCGCGTGTACGTATATGCAAGCATACAAAGAAAACGACAACGAAAATATTTACATAATGTTCGGCAAATTCTCTTCGTTTCTCTCTCTCTCCCTGTCTCTATCTCTTCATATATCTTCTCTAGAACTATAATAACGTAATGACAATCGCTCGTCAAAAGCTGCGTGCAAACATTAAACGCTAAACAAATATTATACTTTGCAGGGCTTTTAGTAATTTGCAAAGAGAGAAAATGGCGGATTTTCGCGTCCGCATAATTTGTTTTAACGCAGCAGCAGCCCGCACTTGTCCGCCTTAATAAAATCGACGCTTCAATTCGGCAGCGCGCAAAACTTTTTTGACGTTTATTACCCTGAAGACTTCGCTTTTGTTTCGCCAAAATAAAATTACGCTTTTTTTTTTCTTTGATCTATATTTTATCCCCTATTCGAGAGGGGGATGCGATGAAAAACGTCATAATTTAAATGCAATTTTTGATCGTCACTTAAATAATTATATGCTTAGTATACATTAAATTTCATTACTACTTTATGCAGTTATCTTTGCTTTTATTTGTATATAAACAATTGTTATGGCGATTATTGAAACGATATTATGGAAACATCAAAAACCAACACTATTATTGTGGAGAATTTTTAAGATTTCCACATCGTTTATGGCTCAGTATAAGCGAAAGGGATGAAAGTGTATTTGTTTACATTAAACGTCTATCAAAATCTGAACGCGTCCCTTATTCCGTACGCGCTTGGCCTTCGTTTTCCTAAGGATATAAAGGATATAATATACTCGACCCATATTTTCCCTTTAAAGACAAGGATTTCGTCCTTCGAAGCGAACCAAATACTGATGCCTATAAATCCTCCACGGCTGTTATTTAACACACAGAGCCCACAACAACACTATTTGACATTTAAAAGTTTGTTTATCCACAACTATCCCTATCGCAACCGAAATTAAAATTTAGACTTAATTACAAAAATAGCAAGGAAAAAGCGACTTTTTGTACATTAAAATGACACTTAAATAAAAACGACCATCCTAATTGCATAAGCTTATGCTTAAACTTGGACTTAAAAGGAAACTTCGGCACAACGCAATAACCGTTAACTTCACACCTTTAAACTCGGTAAATGAAAATAAATAAACTAAATAAAACAATTTTCCATTAGTTAATTAAGAATTAAAAAGGTGAAACAGAGAAAAAAATGAAATATAAAACAATCGAAGGCTTCTTTTAATTACTATATACTGCAAACTGGTGACAGCGGCGTGTCAGCAACGGCCCCAAGGGTTTATAAGCCGCCGCGCCGCCTCTGCGGTAATTCCACCGTCGAGAGTGCGGACCACACACACGCACGCACACACACACACACACCCACAAACATAAGGGATGAAATGAAGGTGTTTGGAAAAGTACAGAAGGACGAAGAAGAAATATCACAAACTGCTTCCGAGAATTCTCATGACAGTGATAACAACTAAATAACTATTATACATATCGCATTGATATCTACTTTTTCCAACAATTGTCGAATGAAGAAGCTAAACGATTAATGTGTGTTACACACTTTTACATTTACATGCGAGAAAAAGTGAATTTCAAATTTTGCTTTGGCGTATCAATAGAATATCGGTAGTGCTTCGTAAAAAGTTCATTGGAGAAATTGAAGGGTTTTATTGATTTCCTATATATTTTTTGCTTATTATTTATTTATTATTTGTTCTTAGAAAAAGGGAATTTTTAATTTAGAAATTTTTCAATTTCGCATTTTTCGCTTTTATTCGTGGAATCAATATTTAATTAAAATACACCGTACAAAACACAACAGTTAATTAATTTTTGTTCTGTGGACTTATTGAATGGGAGGAACAAATTATATTGTGACAATAATTTTAATTAATTTTTAATTATGCAGTTATACGGTTATACGTTTTATAATTTACCTATATAGACATGTTTAAAATTAAATTTATTACTGCGATGAACAAATAAATAGTTTCATTAATTATGGTGGATTAATTAGATGCTGAGCTTTTGGAATTTATAACTTAATGCGAATTTTACCAATATAGCTGTACTGGCAGCAATAAATTTAGCAATTGGCAAAATTACTAACTTTCATTTTGTTGATTACTTTTTTCTCTTAACTTAAAATAAAGAAAAAAAGTTAAAAACGTTGAAAAAATATTATAAATGAAAACGAAAATTTAAATAAAATAAAATATTGTTGCTTTAACAATAAATACATAATAACAATAATAATAAAAAAACACTGTAATTTTAGTCCGTCTGGCGATAAAACTGACGGAATTATTAATCGCTTGATGTACATACATATAGAATGATAGCCACGTGGCAATTTTCAAACACATTTACCACCCACGAAAAAGCTGCCTAATTATATGTACAAACCTCTATGTACTTTGTACATATGTACACCTGCATCGATTACATACACAGCATATTAGTATAAAATGTTCAATCACCCGATTAAATTTAACGATGTAATTTATAAATGACCCTATACACATCATAAAAATTGCTGTTATTTTATTTTTTTACTAGCTACAAAAATAATTAAACGATTAATAAAATTCATAATTAATTATACACATACAGTGCCAGCACAAAAGCAGAATTTAAAAAATGAAAAAAAAAAAATTAGTTACCATTAATAAAATTTATTAATATTTTTGAAAGTTTAGCTGATAATTACCAAAACCCCGGTGCCTTCACACCTGTAAAGCTATTTGATTATTTAATAAATTAAAAAGACGAAGAAAAAATAAAACAAAATATAACAATTATTAAATTAAATTTTTTGTTGAATATCATTATCATTACATTGAAAGCAAAGGATTAATAAATTTAATTAAACATGTTAGGTGATAATATCATTAATATCATAAGCAGTCTTAATTAACATTGTTATATTTGATTACTTAATGTTCCTCACAAAGTAAACAAATAAAAATGAATAGTCAAAAAATTTAATAATAAAAAAAGAGGTAAATCTATACCCTTTGCCACCTCATAGAAAAAAATAATTATTAAATCATCAAACTGAAGTGATGGCCAACGGCAAGTTTGAAGCGTATAATATGCATTACATCAGAGGGCGTCGTCTGCTAGAGAAGCCCTTTGCTTGCTTTTACAACAACTTTATTAATTAATTGCAAGAACAGTATACGGGGAATTGTGCGCGTGTACATTATGCGCTCATTAATTAAAGTTCTTGCATAAATTTATAAATATAAAAATATAAAATCATAAATGTGGAAGAAAACAAAGTTATGCGAATTGTTTTCGAATTACTATCTGCATTTTTCACTGTTTGTTTCTTTAAAAGTGCACGCAAGAGGTTTCCGGGCGATTCAATTAATTTCATGTCTTGCGTAATAATAAAGCTTCTTCGATTTAGTTTTAGATAACTACTAGCTTTTAGTTTACCTGTTTATAAAAGTGAATTTCAGGGGGTTTTTTCTTGGGAAAAGTGATTACGAAACAGATTTATTGCGTTTTTCTTTCGAAACATAAAAATAATTAGTTATTAACATCGCAAGAGAGCACTGTTTAAATTGTTTGGTTGCCAATTACTGTTGCAATTAATGATGTTGCTTCAAAACCAACCGATAAACGGTTTTGTTACTATTCAAAATATAATTTTATTGCGCATTACGAACATGCCCGGCGCTTTCGCACAAATCAAACTTTCAAATGAAGCTAATCCATCAACAATTAATCATTAATTTAATCCTGAATTGCCCTGTAATTCCCAACGCTCAAAATATGAAAAATAGCTTTAAATAACAATAAAAAAAAATTATCTTTTTTTTATTTTCTATATCCTAAAACTCAAAACACAAAAAAAAATTCAATCATTTCGCACTTTATATGCAACAAAGAAAAGAAAACTAATTATTTTTTTATGTGAAAGTTTACGTTTTTGTTGGGGAACACATTGCACTGGTGGACTTTGTCAAGTGTTTGCAAAGACGAGGACTTTTGGACAGCGGCGACTACGTCGTCATCTCCGTCGACGACGAAATATACGACCCGAATCGTCGCATTAAAATCATTCAGAGAGGTAAGCAACGAGAGCAAAGCAGTAATAAACACGTAATTTTCCGTCAATTTAACGCACGCCGCACGTAAACATTGTAAACACATTTTCTACATTAACGATATAAATAATGTATCCGCTTTGATGAAGACTACCTGGACCCATTCTTGAGCGAAAATTGGGGCAACGCGAGCGACTACATCGGATTCCGATCCGTTCTCAAGTTAACACCGTCGCATCCGAGGAATCCTCATTACAAGTCAGTTCATACTCATGCAAACAATCTTAATTTAAGTATGATAACTGTGTAATTTATGAGATAGGGACATCTGCAAAAGGATCAAAGCGTCCTCAATCAACCCTCCGTTCTGCGTGCCGTACCACGATAAGATTTTCGATTCCATTTCGGCAAGTTTTTACTTTATTTCAATGATTGTTTTCAATTTTTTTTGTTTTTTTAATGAAATAATGCCTGATAAACTATATTTGCAATGTTGTAATTTCTTAATAAATTATTTGCAATGTTTTAAATTAAAAAAAAAAAAACAAAATAGGTACCAATTCAAGCAGCTTACCTTTACGATGCAGTCATGATTTATGCGAAAGCCCTGACGGATGTCCTGAAACAGAAAGAAGATCCGCGTAACGGCAGTGCAATTCTGCAAAGGATTTTAAACAAGTCATATCGATCAGTTCAGGGATACGATGTAAGCGTTTACATTTTGCAATTCCAATTTTCAAAAACTAAAACAAAAAAAACCAAAAACAAACTTCAGGTATTCATTGATGGGAATGGAGACGCCGAAGGAAATTTTACAGTGGTTGCCCTTCTGGATGATCAGGAAATCAATGGAACTCTGAGAATGAGCATGCAACCTGTTGGTTACTTCCAGTACAATAGCAGCAATGCAGCCACATCTATACCGGTATTTAGTTTTATACCGGAAGTTTAGAAAAACTATCATTAAGCAAATAATATATTTTTTCTTTATACTGAATTTCATGTGGAATTTATTTTAAAATTATACTCTAGGAGTTTAGGTATTTGGATTTGGCAAGACCGATCCAATGGGTCGGTGGAAAGCTGCCAAGAGCGGAACCGCCATGTGGATTCCGAGGGGAAAAATGCATCACACGCATCGATTGGCGTCTCATCGGAGCACTATCATTTGGCAGCACCATTCTATTAATAGGAACCCTATTTGTCCTAAAGTAATATTTCAAAACTAACAAAACAAAAAAACGCATTTTCTTATTTCTCCTGTTTCTCAAAATTTACTGTGCTCGTAGGCATTATCGTTATGAGCAAAAGTTGGCATGTCTTCTCTGGAAAATCGACATGAAAGATGTTTCTGTAATACCTACTGAAACCACTGAGGCTTCAACTTTAAAGAATATGGTTATTAAAATATTTTCTGACTTTATTTAATTTTTTTTTTAATTATTAAATATAATTAATTACTGATTAAATAAAAAAATTGTAGATACAAGTATGCAGACACAGTGTCTTTCAAGCGCCAACAGGAAGTGTTGCTGAAATATCCGAAAGCAGTCCTAAAAGAGCTTACACTACCATCGGCCTTTATAAGGGTAACATTGTGGCCATCAAGAAAGTGCACAAGAAATCAGTGGATCTCACCAGATCCATCAGAAAGGAACTTAAACAAGTAAGCCTCAGTTCCGAAACTATTAAAATAATTTTCAAAGAAAACTTTTCATTTCTTAATACATAAGAATTGTGAAAATTGCAAATGATTTAAATCAAATCTTTAAAAAAATCTTTACAGATTAGGGAAGTTCGCCATGAGAACCTAATACCTTTCATAGGAGCCTCAGTGGACCATGGTCAAGTGGCAATTCTAACAGCCTACTGTGCCAGAGGAAGTCTGGAAGATGTCTTAGCAAATGATGATCTGCACTTAGACAATATGTTTGTATCATCATTAGTCACCGACATCCTCAAAGTAAATAAACTTCAAAAATTGCAATTAGCACCTTAAACCGAAAAAAAAAAATTTTTAGGGACTGACATATTTACACGATAGCGATATCATAGCCCACGGTAATCTGCGCTCCAGCAACTGTTTAATAGACAGTCGCTGGGTACTGCAAATAACAGACTTCGGTTTATGGGAATTCAAAGAAGACGATGACCCCAATGAATACCACATAGAACTAAGACGCGGTTTGTGGCGAGCACCTGAGCTACTTCGCATGGCTTGCAGAAGGGGAACGCAAAAGGGCGACGTCTATTCATTCGGAATAGTTTTGTACGAGATAATAGGCAGGAGTGGGCCGTGGGGTGCTTTAGAGATGACCCCTTTGGAAATCATAAACGAAGTGAAAAAAGTACAAAGTGTTCCCTTTAGACCCAGTTTGGAACTGCTGGGCGACCTTAATTATATCAGTAAATGCATCAAAATGTGTTGGCACGAGGAACCCGAGCAAAGGCCGGATATCAGATACGTGAGGGTGATTTTAAAGGAAATGCAATCGGGACTGAAGTCGAACATCTTCGACAACATGTTGGCCATCATGGAAAAGTACGCTTACAATTTGGAAGGATTAGTGCAGGAACGTACCACTCAGCTGTCGGAAGAGAAGAAGAAGACGGAAGCTCTGCTCCATCGGATGCTTCCCAAGTGTGTAAACTGTGGCGGTTTCCCCGGGAGCGATAAATTCTCATCAAATTGTACGTTGCAGATCTGTCGCAGATGCACTTAAACGCGGCGACCCCGTCGAAGCTGAAATCTTCGATTGCGTCACTATTTACTTCAGTGATATCGTTGGCTTTACGGAATTATCGGCAGTTAGCACCCCCTTACAAGTCATCGATCTTTTAAATGATCTCTACACTTGTTTCGACTCTATTATATCTCATTACGATGTTTATAAGGTACAGTAATTTCTTTTTTTTTTTTCTTCTTCTAAATTTTATAAGGCTTTAAGAATGCAGTAACAATTAGAAACTATTTATCAAACATATTGAAACAAAAAAATAAAAACAATTAGGTGGAAACAATAGGGGATGCTTATATGGTAGTAAGTGGACTTCCGCTTCGCAATGGAGATCGCCACGCTGGAGAAATAGCATCGATGGCATTGCATTTGTTGAGTAAAATCAAAAAGTTTGAAATCAAACATCGCAAGGGAGAACTTCTACAGTTACGCATCGGAATCCATTCAGGAAAGTTTTCTAATTGCTTTTAATTACCTCGATTCGAATGCCCTACATTTACATTGACATTGCAATAATTAGGTCACTGCGTGGCTGGAGTAGTAGGACTTAAGATGCCCAGATACTGCTTGTTCGGGGATACAGTCAATACAGCGTCACGGATGGAAAGTTCAGGGGAATCATTTAAAATACATATTTCGCATGCCACCTACATGCTGCTGCAACGTTTAGGAGGCTACAAATGCGAGGAACGAGGATTGGTTCCCATCAAGGTTTGATTAAAAAAAATGTTACAAAATTACAATTATTTACAAATTAAACAAAATTTATATTTGAAACAGGGTAAAGGAGAAATGTTAACTTATTGGCTAATAGGAGAAGATCCTTCTCAAAGAATGGCTAGAATTCGGCAGGAAGTTTTGGGATCACCCCTTTTAAGCAGCTCAAATTCAGAACGTATGAAATGAATCAAATGAAATTAATTGAAAAACATTAAATCTATGTTTTCTCTTGTAGATTTAAGCGATACACCTGACTTATTACGAAGGCCATCATCGTGTAATTCTGGAAGTAAAAGCCCTTTAGGATGTACCCTCGTAGACCTTCGCGAAAGAGCCCGCAACCATGCCAGTTCAATTTCCCATTTGAACAAAGTAAGATAATAATAAGTATTAATTTTATTTTTTCATCTACTTCAAATTAATCACATCAAAAAATAAAAATCCTAAAAATGTATCAAAGAATAAAATCCAAAAGCCATATTATTATCCTCAGTAACCCTGAATACAGTTTGTGACAACTATCAAAATCATTGCCATTTTATCATTGTTTATTTAATCATTAATTAATATCTGTTAGCGCACATTTTATTTATTCACGCGCTAGCCAAGCTGCCAAAACATCTCCAAAACAGAATGAAACGCAAATCAAATTCTGGCCAAATAGAAAACCCATATTTTTTACGCAACAAAAGGGCGAGAACCGATAACTATGAAGAGGACATCCGGAGATGCCGCAAGACCAAAGTACATTTTTATCAACTACCAAAAGAAATCGCTATCAAAGTGTTAAGGTATATACCGTTGGATGAGTTGAGCCGAAACGTGCGTTTAGTGAGCCGACACTTTAGAAACCTGACGCAAGACACCCTCAATTTGGCTTTTAAAGATATAGAAAGAAAGCTGAAAGAAATTGACCAATCGATTTCGATCGCTCTAAATTACTCCGAAGATGATATGGAAACGAAATGTCTATGCAAATTGCTCAATTCTATTGAATACCTCAAACTACATGTAAGAAAATAATTGCGCAAAATTTTAATATTTACAATATGGCAACTTTACAGTATACAATTGCACAGTCAACAATTTGGAGATACTGCAGTAACATTTATACTAAGTCATCGAATCTTTGTATGTACGCTGGAAGCTTGCTGGATTTATATTTTAAACTGATCAATCAATATGCGAAAGAGCCGCACAAGATTTATAGCCCTAGCATCCTTAACGACCACGTAAACTCTTTAAATTTAATCGATAAACTGATGATGAATCTTTGAAAAAAAAAAATTGTAGTCATTTGCTGGCGACATTTTGAAAGTGGGCCACTACACCAAATTATTCGTCTTGTACTTTGATAGAATGTCTGAAGAGCCCAAAAACAACTCAGTTTTTCATTCGGGCTGCAAAATATTAGACATTTTAGATTGCGCAACCGAATGCAAAAAAACTGTAACCACTTTTGAAATTTTGGCCAACCAACTGGAGTACAGTGTGAGTTGACCAAAAAAGTCCAACACTAAACTAACCCAAACATCCAGGTATCTTATTACTTCAGCAACAGTTGGATGGTTGCTTTGGACATTCACGACGATGCGAAGCCTTGGAATGAACGCATGCGACTGATGTACATGCGACTTAGAAGAATTGTTGTCAGTCATTCGGAATTGCAAATGGAGTACTCACAATACCGAAGGGAAATTAATTTAACCCCTAAGTCCAGACAAAGGGTTAAAAGACCTATCAATTCAGTCTACACAGGTTATGGCGAAGTTGGAGATACATTTTTTTACTACGGAGCTATGAACGAAGGTCTTTCTCCAAAGAATTTTCTAAATTCATTAAATACCAGCAATTAAAAATTGTTACAGGAGCTTACGCTAATAAATTCGAAACTAATACGCATCAACCTTTGGCGGTAGAAGGCACACAAAGAAGATCCTTGCAAGAAGAACGACAAAGAAGTAGCCCCAGTAAAGATTCAAAATACTTGGGGTTAACAATCAGCGTCGAATTGTCTTGTCCATTGTATTTGGCGCCTTTGAGTATTTTACGTAATAATTTAGATCCTGATGCCAATTTAGCATCAACAATGGACCAAGAGGAACAGGTGTTTGATATGAAGATAAAGTTCCATTATCCTGGAGCAGTGTACCCTCGTTTACCCACCAACTATACATTTGAATTGAAAGGGATCAGATAGTTTTTCTGGAATTTTATAGACACCTGAAGACACTTGAAGAGTTTTTAATCATTTATGTTTTTATTCATTTCATCGCATTTTATTATAAAGATTTTTTTTACAATTTTTTATTTACGAGTTTTGTTTCTCGGTTTGTTTTAGGATTTACCCTTGGGAAGAGGAAGAGCACCCACTTCAGCACCAATTGTTACCTTTATAATGGACTGGGAGACCTAATTGATGTCAATTCCATTACTACTAATCAAATTAATAACTATAAGTGATTATTATTGTTGTGATAAATGTTCTGTTCGGAATAAAATATTTATATAAATTATTTCTGGATGGATTATGATATAATTATGATTTTGATAGATGTTTTTTTTGTTCCTGTCTTACAGTTTTAAATAGTGTTTTAAATAATTTAAAAAAACAGTAGAAAATAATCAAGAAAGTTTTAAAAACAAGCTAAATCTGAAGTTTTCCAGCCTTACTCCAAACTATTAAAACAATGACTTCAAAGAAGAAAAGAAAAACCAAATAACGTAAAAAAAACTTTATTACAATAATTTTCCTAAACAATATTATTTCCCTAATTTTTATCCAACATCTGCTGAATTTCCGCAAGACTCTTTCCTTTGGTTTCCGGCACAAAAACAGCCACAAAGACGGCAGTCAGAGCGCACAAACCGGAAAATATCCAAAAAGTGTAGCCAGCCCCAATGGAATCCTCGATCAACGGGTAAATAAACAAAATTGCAAAAGCCACAACATTCGTAATAAACACGGCAATCATTGACGAAATATTCTTCGCATTTTCCGGAAAGATTTCACCAATAACCACGTAGGTAACAGATCCAACGCCCATTCCAAAGAACATAATATAAACAACAATGGAGGCCAAAGGGAGCCACGAAATGGTTCCCACATCAAAATCCGTTTCATCCTTAAGGAAAAAGTAAACGCCCAAACAGAATATCGTAACAGTGACCATAATTTGGCCGGCCAACAAGAGAATCCTTCTGCCGAACCGATCAACCACATGGGGAATCGTTAAAACGGATACCAATTGCAGTAAAGCGACCAAAACCGGCGATAGTGTTGGTGAAATTGTACTTCCGGTCGCCGCAAAAATTGTCTCCATGTAACTCACTATGGGATTGATGATGGCCAGTTGAATGGACATTTGCAGACCCGTTGAGATTATCAAGCTGGATCGCAGCGGACGTGACGATAGCAGTTGTTTGATTGACAATTGCTCTTGTTTTTTCTTAACAGCCAAACAGATTTCGTCCATTTCTTCCTCGATGTCTTTGGTGGATTTACCGGGACGTAATTTGGTTAAAATTTGAGCTGCGGCAGACGTGTCGCCTTTTGCCACCAAGTGGTACGGACTTTCATCCACTAGGACAATGATAAGGATGAAAGCCAGCAGTGGAAACACCAGATTCACCATGTTGAAATGCTGAAAGGTCATCAGTGGACCGATGGAGTAAACATACAGTTGGCCGGTGGCCAAAAAAATGGCAAAGTAACAGCCGACAGCTCCCCGGTTTTCTTTACTGATGATCTCACCGATGAAGACTGGTACCATTTGTAAGGAGGCACCTTTAATTTCATTTTTTTTTTTTTTTTTTACGATCAAGGTACCATTTTTACCAAAAATTAAGTAACAACTTACCTAAAGTGATGCCGCAGCAAAACCGTGCTATGTAAAATGCAACCAAATTACCGCAGAAAGAGAAGACGATATATGCAAAAATCGTCGGCATTATCAGAAGAATTAGCCCTAGGCGACGTCCCAATTTGGGAACCATTAGCATCGTTATAAAATTGCCCAACATTGCCCCTAAGAATATAATGGCTACCAACCAGGAGCCCTGGTTGAGAGTGATCGGAGGATTTAGGGGGTTCAAGTCGGGGTTTGTAGTTCCATCCAGACTTGGCAAACATGGTGAGGCCCATGAAAAGGTAACACCCAGTACAAAGGAGACCAAATTTACTACAAAAATTTATTTTTAAGTATTTGACGCGAACTTTTCTGCTGATGTATATGAAAACGATTTGTGAAAATTTACCACCGAAAACAGGTTTCAAATAACTATAATTGGCAAGCCGTTGATCAGTAATCATTTCGCATTATTTTGAGACTGATTGATATTTGTGCATTTGACGTTTTTATATAGTTTTATTATTTTATCAAGGTATTTAATACGCGACGGTTTTTCAATGATTAATTAGATATATTGTTTTCGCTTCGATTATTTCCAGTTTAGTGTTATTCCTACTGTTGTGCGCAAGCGGCATATGGTTGAAATGTGCAAAGGTTTAATTGTTTAAATAAACCAAATTAATTAATTTTCTTTCAATAAAAATGCTTTAATTAATTTGAATTGAAAATAATTTTAAATACTTTGGCAATTTGACAAAATGATTTAATAAATTGTAACTATAAATAAAAAGAAGTTATCTTACAAAAAAAAAAAAAAACTGAAAAAACAGTTGAAATGGAAATTCCCAATTTAAATAGAATAGATAATATCATTTGTGACAAGCATAAATAAACTTATCTTATTGTTAATTAAACAAATTTAAAGGGAAAATATTTCAAACTAAAATACTTAATATGCTTTTTCGATTGTATAGCCAACGCAATTTTATTTAAAAATAGAATAAAGAAAAAGTGTATTTTTTGCACACAAAAAACTATACATTGTAATTATTTCCAGCAGCATCAACAGCACGTTATTGTTTTAAACAAATAATGCTACTTCCTACTTTTCAATCTGATTTTCAATCTGAATTTAATGCTACTTCTACTATGCCAATGACATACCCACAATTAAAACTCAATTACTTAAACAAAAAATAACAAAAACTTAAAAACATCATTAAAAATAATAATTTTTTATTTAATCTCTTCAAAAAAGTTTAAATATATTTTTCAAATATCTTATCCTGAGAAGATTAATAATTATTTAATCTAAAACAATCAATAATCAGTAATCGCAAAGATAAAAGCAATCATCAGTATAAACAAAAACACTGCTGTTGTAATTAAATTGGAATGATTATAAAGTAACAAGTAAATTTGTACTTACAAGATGAAGCAACGCTATAAATGTAAACTTTTTTCCAAAAAATTCCTCGTTTTTTATTGGAAAATTCGTAATCCATTTTGTTATTTTTTTTAATTAAATTTTTGCTTTATCACTTATTTGTTTGAAAATTCGAAAAAAAAATCTAATTACAATTAGTAATTAAACATTGTTAAATAAAAAATAAAAATGAATGACATTACTATCAAATACACACTAACAAAATCAAATGCGAATGTTGAGTAACAAATTTTACAATTTTATTTATACTTCAGGTGCTTGTGCAATGTTAATTCATCAAGCCCCCTCTGCTTTTGGCTTTTTGCTGTTTAAACAAAAAAATCTGAATTCAAGTTTACACAGAGAGCATCTTATCGTCATAGTTAGAACATTGTTTGCATTCAAAAGTGTAATTAAACGAAATTATTTAACCGTTTAATATTTCCTTAAATTTTGCTGTATAAAAAAATAATTGAAAAAAAAATGTTGTACGAGTTTTCTTTGGCAAGTTTTTAATTACATTCAATCAACTGGTTTTTTAAGTACTTTTTTGTGTTGTTATTTGTTAATTAATTTAAAATACTAAAGTACATTGACCAACTGTAAGCAAAAAAAAAACGAATCGATCAAATAAATAATATTTTTACTTTACCAATTGGTAGTTCCATACCAAAGTGCAATAACACCGCATTAGCTGCATTGGCTAATCAGAAAATACTTAAATTATCAGAAATTTAAATAAAGGTTTGGGAATCATAAAATAAATCTAATTGGCAATAAAAATGAAAATTTGCTATGTGCTTCACTTTAACTTTTAGCACTAACTGAACTAAAAACCGCCCAAGTCGTTCAATTTATACTACACAGGGTGATTCACTGGAATGAAGAACATTTTTAATAGACTGTTTTACTACATTTTTTAAGTTTTCAATAAACTGCCTATGAAATAAAGTAATTTGCCACAAAAAATATCATTTACTGTTTTATTATTTTTGCGATAAAAAAAATCAATGTTGAAATTGCACAAATTTTAAAATTGCATTCTAAAAAAAATAACAGTCCCATTAAAAATAATTTTATTTCAATACCACTTTAAAATATTATTATATATTTTTTTAAATGTTTCTGGTGAATTTAAGCAAATTGTTATCATTACATAAAAAAAGTTTCTAATAATATGTTTTTTTTTATCACAAAATCACAAATTACAAATTTTTCTATTAACACTAATTAAAAATACATTTTAAATGAAAAAAGAAGACGAGATTAATAGAAATCAATCAGTGATGAAAATGGAAGAACTGTTCTAAAAAGGCAAAAGGATTAACATCAACAGCCACCCCATTGTGAGGATGCGTTATCACTGAAACTCCTCCATTCGACTCGTCGCCATTCCTATTGCCAACATTAACCGATACTTCCTTCGAAGGAACCACAACTTCCTTAACAATATCCTTGGTTCCAGCTACCGATGGTTTACCATCAGAATGGTCAGCGCCATCCAATGTGACATGCGTACCCTCGTGCCCTGTGGCAACATTCAAAGGACCGAAAAAAGGAACCAGGATCCTAACATGAGCTATACATGCAAAATTCAAAGTAAATATTTACTTTTTCCAAAAGAACAACACAATACAACAAAAAAAAAAAACAATTTAACCACTTACTATGATGTGCCGGCGAAGCAAACACTTCAAAAGTGAAGACAGCAATAATTACAAACAGTAAGGACTTCATTGTTGCTGCACAATTAATATTTGACTAATGAAGGAATAGAACAGACAACAAAGGTTTTATACTATATTTTAAGCTGTATTTTAAAAGAAGACATGGAAATTTCCTAATTACTAAATGACAAACATTGTTTTAATGAGTTTTTAATGTAGGATTTTGACAAATATTTAAAACGTTTAACCGGTTGCGCCCAAGAAACCAGAAACTAGAGAACTGCCTATGTTGGCCAATGTGCCGAAAGGACTGGAACTTTGTCCTTGTCCTAAACCACTGCCTTGACCTGAGCCACCCCCTAAACCACCGCCTTGACTTAAACCGCCCTGATTTAGATATCCTTGTCCCAAACCGCCGCCTTGATTTAAGAACCCTTGGCCCAAACCGCCGCCTTGGCCTAGGCCTCCTTGATTTAGAAAACCTTGACCTAAACCACCTCCTTGATTAAGTCCTTGACCTAAACCGCCTCCTTGACTTAGGCCTTGTCCAAGGCCTCCTTGGCCTAGCCCTCCGCCCAAAGGACCGCCAGATTCGGATCCAGTGAAAACATTCAAAATTGTTTCTAGATTTTGCAAGATGAAGCATTAGACGGAAAAATATATTTATGAAATAAAAAAAAGTACCTCCAACAGGTTTACTCTCGATGGAAACTGCAAGCACCAGAACTAAACAGACGTGGAGAATGTTTGAAAACATTTCGGAAATTTTCGTAGAACAAAATGAATCAGAATTTTGGTAATTTCGGACTATTTATACAGATAGAAAGTGGTTTTCGATTAGAAAATTTCCAAAAGGCCCCATTATCTTGTCCGGTCAATACCACAAGTAATTAAAAATACATTTATTGCTTTAATAATAAACAGCTGATATAATAATACTGGTGGATTTCTTATTTCTTTTTGACAAAAGAAAACACACAGGTTACGGCTTACTGTGCTTACTTTGAAAACATTGTCAACCAACTGTTGCTTTAAGCAAACAAAAAGACTATATTCTTTACAAGGAAATATTTCCTTAAAGATTAAGGCAATATTTTCTTTTAACAAAAAATATATAATCAAAACAATTGAATCCCAATAAAAACTAAATTTCAAATGAAAAAGTTTCAAATTC
Organism: Holobus sp. GC000080; assembly: GCA_030556065.1. Taxonomy (NCBI): domain Eukaryota; kingdom Metazoa; phylum Arthropoda; class Insecta; order Coleoptera; family Staphylinidae; genus Holobus; species Holobus sp. GC000080. The sequence goes on along the minus strand of JASKGO010007571.1, from coordinate 12,448 downwards.
ACCCTTGCAAAACCAGCAAACGAAAGACATGAAACTAGTACTGCTAATCCTGCTGCTAAATCCTTTAACAGACTCCCTAAGTTACAACAGAACCTACAAAATATGGGCAGTCCTGGAACAATTCTTACAGTACGACATTATACTACACATAGACAACAATTCGTCAAGTTTATTGAACCCAATATTCGGCGGATTCAAAAATGAATTAAAGATAAGGCCGTGCACCATCTACAACTACGAAAACTCGCAGCAAACTTTTCTACGACCATTAGGCGGGCTGAAATACGTCAACTTGGTAGCCCTAAACAATTGGAGAACATTCCTGCAATTTTCCCAAATTCAAAACAATATTTTACAAAAAGATGCTGTAATATTCTTGGCGAGAAAAAGGGTGAACACCTGCGGAGACTACGAATACTTTTACAATTCTGGAATCGATTACTCGAATTTGGTTTTCATGATCGACAGGCAATCGGCATACGCTGTGTTCTTCTACAGCTCTCCGAAAGATAATGTGGTGATTCGCAAAATTAGTTCTACTAGTTCGGGAATGCCAAGATTGCGCGCTTTTAGGAATACCTTCAAAAACTTCGATTCGTTTCCGATGCGCGTGGGTTTCGCAAATTGTCCGCCCTTCATTGTCAAGGATCCGAAAACTCGGCAGATACAGGGCGTCGAGTATGAAATCTTCAAAATGATGATGAAAGTGCATAATATCAGACCAATAATGTTTGATTATTCGCAAAGATCAAAATCCAGAAGTGCAATGATAAATGCGGCAAGTTTTATCTAGATTTACAAGGTGTAATTTTTTTTTAACATTAGAAATTAAATTCTAGGTAAACAGGAGTGAACTTCACATGGCAATCGGATGTATTTCAAACAATGTCCGACGTAATCCTTCAGTATCCTTTACATCTTTCATACAAATTGAACAACATATTGCCGTTTTCGGAGCGAATAATCATTATAAAGTGCACATTTTGGATGCCTTGTTCAGACCGTTCACGACAGGCGTTTGGTTCGCTTTATCATTCAGTTTCTTATTAATATTCACAGCAGTCAAATCGATTCTAAAAGCTCATAGGACAAAAAATAAGAAAATATTTATGGTAAAACTTAGAAATAAACAACATGAATGCCATTAAACATTACAGAAGTTGTTCTTTTTTTTTTTTTTTTGCAGATGCTTTGGCAAATTTTATGGGAAGTCCCAATAACTCTAAAAACCAAAATTTTGTCTTTGAGAATTTGTATCGTGGTGTGGATTTTATTGGCCATCAGCATTTCGTCCAGTTACAAATCCAAATTAACTTCGGAACTGATAAGTCCAAGCACAGTAGAACCGGAAACTCTAAGGGAAATGTTAAACCAAGGATACCAATTTTTGGTACCCAGTAGAGATACTTCATTTCTAAAAGATATATTTTTGCTAAGTAATGACTCGTTGTATTTGGGACTGCTGAGTAAATGGCATGAAGGCTTTAAAGTGTGCCAAAGTTTGGACATTGCCATTGCTAACAAAATGGGTGTTATTGCAGAACGAACTACATTAAGATACAGTGTAAGGCATCTTCTGCTCCATTTTTAAGGCTTTTTTTAATTATTTTTTTAATGTTTTCTTTCAAGTTTTGGCATTTATGCCACGGAAACATTTCAACGTCCGATTGGTCATCGCTGCGAAGACTAAGAAGGGCCGTGACGAAAAACGAGCATGTTTGGGCCGTCCACAAATCGGCCCCATTCAAAATGGAGTTTTCAATGATGTTGGAATACTTGAAAGCCCACGGAATAATCCGAAAATGGTCCTGAATACTTTTGAATAATCTTAAACAATATATAAAGAATAAGAAACCAATTTTCTTTTTCCAGGTATACTGCTTATAACATAACAAGAGGTTTACCATTTGCGAACAGTATAAAAATCCGCCAGGAACAAGCTGAACCGTTGAATTTGCAAAACCTATCATCAGCTTTTTTGTGTTTAATTTTCGGACAAATAATGGCCATCACTGTTTTTATCGTGGAAATTTATGATCCAAAAAAATCCGAACTATTTTTTCTTTAAATAAAAGCGAATAAAGTTTTAAAGCACGAGTTTAAACTGTAGAAAAATATTGATAAACATTAAAGGAAAACTTTATGTGCTTGCAGAGCATTTTAAAAATCAATAAATGTGTTTATTTTAAAGACGATTTATTAATTATTAAGTGAAATGTAAATTTACTTATTTGTCGTAAAAAAAAGTTTAAACATACTAAAATATGCTTAAATTGTTCAACTATTTTTATTTTTATTTTTTTTTTCCAGACGCAAAACAACTTCTCTCTAATGAAGAAGAGAAGAGTCATGAAGGCAGCATTAATAATTGTTGTGCTGCTTTGTTGCAACTTTGCAAATTTGCAAACTGTTTCAAATTCAACGGCGGAAGAGAGCAACGATATATTTGTTTCCTACAAAAACTGCGAACCGTTCATTTACAAAGAAAAGGGCATTCTAAAAGGCGTCGAATTGGAAATTTTAAAATTAGTGGCTATCATTTTAAAGTTTAATTACACTCTGATAGATTACACCTCATTCACTGTATTGGAAAATTTAAATGAGGTAATTATCATTTTAATTAATTATATGATAAGATATAAGAATAAATAATTTCTATATAAAAGTCATCAAGATATAAATTATTTGGATTTTACGAGCTCTTTAAAAGTTAAATAAAAATGTAGGATGCAATTTAAATTACTAATAAAACTTGAAAAATTATTTAAAAGAACACGGCTCGTAAATTAAATGCTGTCTACTAAAAATTGTGAATTATAATTTAAAACTTATTTAAAAGTTAAAAATATTTTAACGGAATGTTCAGTCAATTATCCTGTATATTAATTACCTATTCCTTATTTCAATTCATTATATATTTTTTCGTTGCTACGGTTGCTTAAAGATTAATTAATTTCTCAACAAAATCGTAAAATTATTTTTTCTTCTGTATAATATCAATGAAGACAACATTTTGATTTAAAATTAAAAACAATCAATTACTGTCACATAAAAAATAAAAACCATCTGCTTTATTGGATAAATTAAAAACAAAAAAGAGTAGCAGATTTATAATTAATTAATGAAAAAAAAAAAGGAAAAAAACGATAAAAAACACAATTGTAGGTGAAAACAAAGAAAATCCATTTTGCAATCGGATGTTTATCAAACACATTCGAGCGGCAAAAAATAGTTGCATTTACCGAGAATTTCTACGATGAAATCTACACAGCTTTATTCGACAGTAAACAGTTTAAACGGCAACAGTTTTCCTCTGTTTTCCGCCCCTTTTCCACCGACGTTTGGCTCATTTTAATGGCAACGATATTTTTTCTAGTTTTCATAACAAATTACCACCACAGTAATGATGTTAATTACAAAAATATTTATTACTTTATGGTAAGTATAAGTTTTATATATTGTTTTTGAAAAATCCATTTAAAAATAGTAAAAAATGATTAATTAATTAAAGATTTTAATGGAACAACCAATTCCATTAAATTTCAATTTGCAACTAAAACTCTTAATGGGAATTTGGATTTTAACAGCAGTTATTATCAGCAATTGCTACAAAAGTAATTTGGCATCGAAAGCAATTTACGAATTTCCATCGGAGCCGGAAAATGTGAAGCAACTTTTAGAAACCGACAGTCGCTTTTTGGTAATTACATTTCTATTTTTAAAATTAAAATTAAAATATTATTTCAAACTAAAAAAAAACAATTTTTTTTATTATTTAATAACTAATTTTACTTTTTATCAAACAGTTAAACAATGTAGACAAATTATTCTTGGAGCGTTTAGTGAGTGCTTCGGAAAATGCAACCTTTCAAAAGATGGTAAAAAACTCGGAGAGTTTTCAAAGCACTTGCGAAGCCATCAACAAAATAAACAAAGAAAACAAATTGGTTCTAATTGGAGAAAAAACTCCTTTACAATTTAATGTAAGCACTACTCTTTCTAATTATTATATACTAATTTTTTTTTAATATTGTTTAATAAAATTAAACAACTTTTAAAGTTTTGGTATGGATGTGCTGCACAACTAAACTATTACGAAAAACTGTCAACCAGAATGCTAACAAAGGAAATTTACCACAACGGACATTCTTGGGCTTTCTGGCACGACTCTTATTTGCTACAAAACGTTTCCGAAGCCTTGACGATGTTGAAAACAACGGGAATCATGCAAAAATGGTCGGGGCTCTTTCTATTCCGATTCTTCTGGCCAGAAAGAATCACTCCAAAACAAAAATAATAATAAAAATACTTTTTTTTTTTTACAGGTACAAAAGTTATAATATTTCAAGGACTCTAAAAACGAGCAACACATTCGACATGTCAACCGAAGAAATTCCGCTGAGTTTAAGCAAAATTTTAACACCGATTTTAATGCATTTGACAGGACTATTAATTTCTGCGCTTGTTTTCTTGCTGGAACTTTATATTTTTCACACTCGCAAATACGGTAAAAACAAAGTACAATCATTAATTATAATTAAGTAATGCGAAGCAGACAAATTTGTAAAAAACAAATTGATTAATTGAAAAATCTAGAATGGTCCATTAGGACGAAATGTAAAAGATTATATCTAAACTACTATTGAATAAATTTAATTTTTTTTTCATTAAAGTCATTCAAGTACCCCAATGAAGACTAAACAAACTTAAATTAGACAAAGACCATATTTTTAGTATTAAAATGGCATTTTCTCTAGGTGCAAATTACAAATTAAAATAAAGGAGCCATTTTTAAAAACTAATGTAATCTTACTTTTAATAAAACTCAAAGTCTTTACAAAATTTACAAACATCAGCCGGAAATAATTACTAAATTAATATTTTTTTAAATTTTAATTTATGGACAACCCGAATATAAAAACAGCAGTTTTCCCCTTTTAAAATGCAAACTTTCCACTGACAAACTTATCAAGAAAAGATTACAAACACTGAAAGCAAATAAGAACTTCAGAACTGAAAGTCTAATAAAGTAAAGCTTACAATTAGTATATTGTATGAAAGATTTGTTCAATGAAAAGAGACCACCCAACCAACCAAAACATTCATCAATTGAGATTACATTCAATAAAATGCAAGTAACTGCCGCTCAAGGACTAAGTTACCATTTAAAACAGTCACAAGAAAATATGGTTCTCGTCGTATTTCTTATATTGATAACACAGGGAAATTGTTTATTGTATCCGCAAAATAGTGAAACGCGACAAACAATCAGTCTGGATGGAGTTTGGGACTTTTTTGCTGGGCCGGAAGCGGTCCAAGGGAACCATAACCAATGGTATCGTAGGCCTTTCAATACCGTGAGTACTTTTCAGTTAATCATTAGTTTTCTTTTAATTACTTCAATAAGTAAAAACAATTACATCAATTAGAATTAATTGAATGATTAATGACCTACTTTACAACTGAACATGCAATTATTTAATATGCCTTTCAAATTGATGCAAAAAAATGTCGCTTTTTAGATTTCAAATATAAAAGCAGTAAAAATGGCTGTACCTTCGAGTTACAATGATCTGTTTACTGATTCAGCAATTAGGGACTATGTTGGTACCGTTTGGTATCAGAGGACATTTTTCGTGCCGAAATTTTGGCAAAACCAATTGGTTTGGATTAGATTCGGAAGTGTTAACTACGAAGCCACAGTGGTAACTAATTTCGAAATTTGCAATTTTTATTAGTATTCAGACATTGGATGAATGCGAAATAATTTCAGTGGGTCAACGGACATAAAATTTTGCAACATAAAATTGGGCACTTACCGTTCGAAGCCAATATTACCGATGTGCTGAATTTCGGTCAGAATAATTTGTTGACTGTTAGCTGTAACAATGAGCTGACCCTAACTACCATTCCTCAGGGCCAGGTTGTCACTGAAACAACGTAAGTTAATTTTATTTTATTAGATTTTTTACAATTTTTTACTTTGCAAAAAAAAAAATACTTTTTATAGAGACTCAGGTGAAAAAAAGATCCAAGAATACACTTTTGATTTCTTCAATTACGCTGGTATCCATCGTTCAGTTACACTTTACACGACACCAATCAGCTACATCGACAGCATAGATATTGAGACCGACTTCCAAATAGATTTGGAAAGCCCCGAAAATAAAACCGGAAGTGTTACCTATAAAATAACAACCATATCCAACTTGGAAGATAACTCAACAAGCATCGGAGTGAAACTGTACGACTCGCAAGGAACGTTTATAACGTCACAAGCCAGTAGTGCGGGCTGTTTAAAAATACCAAATGTTACTCTGTGGTGGCCTTATTTAATGGACCAAAATCCAGCTTACTTATATACCTTAGAGGTAATTAAAATAATCACTAATCAAAAAAAAAAAAAACTCAAATAAGAAAGCTTTTCCTCTTTTGTCAAATTAATTGATTTATATTTACCGACATTATTTTAATTGACTCTTAACTTGACTACAGGTTGGACTCTTAAGCAATTCAGAAGTTATAGACATCTACAGACTGCAGATAGGAATCCGGAAAATCAAATGGACAAACACCTCATTGACAATAAACGACCGTCCTTTGTATTTAACAGGATTTGGAAGACATGAAGACCACGAAATCAGAGGCAGAGGTTTCGATTGGGCTAGCGTCATCAAAGACTACGATTTGATTCTGTGGACTGGGGCAAATGCTTACAGAACATCTCATTACCCTTATGCTGAAGAAATCTTGGATATGGCCGATTCGTTGGGAATTTTGATAATCGATGAGTGTCCTGCTGTCAATATCGAGTAAATTTTCAATTTTTTTTTTACTAAATATCCTAGCAAAGCCAAAAATGCCAAACTACCTTTGATAGTATTAGAAAAAATTAATCCCTTTGAGATAAAACACTTGAAATTTATAAAAAAATCCATGTATATCTTAGTTAAAGCCTTTTAATTACAATAGTAATAAAATTAGCAAAATTTTGCAGTTTCGTCAGCTTGGACCTGCTGGAAAACCACAAACAAAGTATCAGCGAGCTGATCAGCAGAGACAAAAATCGTCCCAGTGTAATAGCCTGGTCCGTTGCCAACGAGCCTCGATCTCACAAAAACAAAACCGTTTTCTACTGGAGGTGAAACAATCACAATTTTTAGAAAACTATGTCAACAGAATAGTAATTACAAATTAATTTTTCCACATAGGGAAATAGTAAATCATGCAAAGATGCTAGACCCCACTAGACCGATAACAGCCAGTTTAAATCGCAACTACAGCGAAGACAAACTAGTAATTAGTCTATATATCTATAATTTCGCATTTGCAATTTAAATGAGCATTTACAGTGTATAGATATAGTTTATTAATATGTGATCAATACGCTTGCAGGCGCAATTCTTAGATGTTATCTCGTTTAATCGATACAACGCGTGGTACAGAAACGAAGGCCATCTCGATATGATAACCGGAAACGTGGTGGCCGAAGCCCAAAATTGGCACGAAACATTCCGGAAACCGGTCCTGATGTCCGAATACGGTGCCGATACATTAGAAGGATTACACTTTGTAAGGTTTTTATTTTTTATTTTCTTTCCTTTTTTTTTAGTTCTTTCCGAGAAATTGGAAAGTTTGAACTAGAAAATTTAAGTTTTTTTTTTTTTTTGAGGTTACTCAATCAATACGTGACATTTGACCTGTTGCTAAAAGACAAGCCCAACAACACACTTTAAATAGCTTACTTTTTGTTTCGTTTTTTATTTGTTGCGCTGTGAGAAAAAAACCAATAAAGTGGCGATGTATTGTTTTTTTCAATATTTTGTTTGCGAAATTGTTTGCAATTCTTTCTGCCATTCTTGGAAATTGCACAATAATAATTAACCGCAGTTGCTTTTGTCATAATACTTTAGTTATGCTAAATGTTTAGTTGGTTAGATTAGTTATGCTATTTTAATTATAAATTTTGTTGTTAATTATAAATTAATTATTTTTGTTGTTGTTACTCTTCAGGAGCCGTCATACATTTGGTCTGAAGAGTACCAAGTGGACGTTTTGAGCAGCCACTTTAAAGCTTTCGACAAATTGCGCCGGGAGAACGATTGGTTTGTCGGTGAATTTATTTGGAATTTCGCCGATTTCAAAACAGATCAAAGTATATATTTTTTGCCTTGTTTTTACATTGGTTAACAAAAAAATCTGAAAATGGTTTATTATATTTTTTTTATTATTATTTCCGGAAAGATCAGTAGAAACATCTTCTGGTGAATTGCCACTATTGAAATGAAAAATAAACCTTTAAAAAGTTATTTTAGAATTTTAGAAATTATCGACCGTTTTCTTAATTATTTGTTAACCCTGTTCGAAAAAGATAAAATTTAACCTCGCAATAATTAATGGCATACTCTAAATGAATTTAATTTCTTTTTTTCGCCCCGTTATAGAAATTACGAGAGTCGGCGGAAACAAAAAAGGAATCTTCACGAGAAATCGCCAGCCGAAAGCTGCGGGTCATCATTTACGGAAGCGATACTTTCAATTAGCAGCGCAAATTTATGGAATTTCTCTGCGAGACATCAAACATTTCACTCGGCACAATCCACAGAAATATTTCATTAACAACAAAGACGAATTGTAATTCAATAATCAAACCTTTTAAAAATTGTGCAATTAAAAAAAAAAAATACACAAATTACAATTTAAAAAAATGCGTTTAAAAAATCCACAGAAATCAAATTTACGAGAGCAGAAACAAAAACAAAAAAGAAGAAAAACAAAGGAAAACCGAAATCCCGGGAAAAGCAAAACATATACCTAACACACACACAAATGAAACAAAACACACACACACACACACACACACACACACACACACACAAACACAACACACAGATAAATAAAACAACAACAAAATTGGTTGGAGTTAGTGCGAGAAGAGCTAACCCAATAGCCTGGATATATAAAAACGAGCGATCACAAAGCGGCAAGCAGTAGTTTAGTGTTGCGGTAGCTTCGGGTACTTATCGAAAGAAATTTTTGACTAACAGGAACCACTGCCTGCTTTTAACAAAAATAAAAAAAATTATAAAAAACAACAAAGAAAAGCATAAATAAAACAGTGAATATTTTTACAAGGAAAATCAGCCAGAAAAACAAAAAAACAAACAAACAAACAAACAAACAAACAAAAAAGGTAAGACAAAAAACCGGAAGTACTTTTCACTTTGTTTCTCTTCGGGGAAATAATAACAATAATAATAATAAATGCACTTTCCTTTTATCTCCGCTTCGATTTCTGGTTAATTTCATTAACAATTATGATAATCGTTTCAATTAAAAACAGCAAATTAAAAAAAAAATGTAAAAAAAAACCAAACGGATTCTCTGCGTGGGAGATGCAAAATAGAAAATTGCAAATGGTCTTTTAAATACCAAGGACGTTCGAATAAACACAATTTATTGTTTATTTAAAGTACTAAGCACATGCAGAGACAGACAGAGAGACAAATTAGGCTTGCTTGCTGCTGGTGCTGTTGCTGCTGGGTGGAAGTGAAATATTGTAAATTTAGGTCATAAACTGCATGCCTCTTACGTTTCTAATGCAGATAACAATATATTGCTATCCCCAAAAAGCAATTAGTTTCAATTAAAGTACCCACACTGATAACTAACGATTAGATATTCACTGATTGTTTATGTCTTACAAGCTCCAGCTTTTATTTAACGACACGATTATTACGGCTAATGCATTCCGACTAACAAATCCGGTCTGTAATCTGATGCTTTTACTATTTTTTTGCTTCATGTTTTCTATCTATAAGAAACAAAACTCCAAAATTTCCAATTCAACAACAACAAAAAATAGTAATAATGCAACTAGCAACAAAAAAATGGAACCTTATCACTAATCAGCTCTCATAGATTATTTATTAAGTAAATAATGGAACCGCATAGAGCCCTATAAATATTGTATAGCGGCAGCATCATTTTTTCAGATGCCAACATGATTACCGAACACCAATACATTTTTAAATTAGCAACGATCCTAATTGTGTTAAGCAAAACGCACTGCCTATTATATCCGAAACAATCGGAAACAAGGGAATTGCAAAGTTTGGATGGCATTTGGAATTTTGTCGCGTCGAACGATGGCAATAAACTACAAGGGTTCGACGAGCAATGGTACAATTTGGATTTGGAAACGATGGACGAAGGGATTCCGATGCCGGTACCTTCCAGTTACAATGACATCACACAGGATGGCAAACTGAGAGACCATTTGGGAGTTGTATGGTATGACCGGAAGTTTTTTGTGCCGAAAACATGGATTTCGCAAAGAGTCTGGCTGAGATTTGCGTCAGTGAACTACGCGGCTCAAGTTGTAAGTATACACTTTTTGTGAGTAAAACCTATCGATTATTTCAAAAATGTTGTTTATTAAAAAAGTTTCAGATTTAAATTATTAAAAAGTTAACATATTCTCTATAAAACTTAATGGTTTAAATACTTTTTTACCTTTTTTCATAAGAAGTTAAATTGACAGAAAAATTAACTTCAGAAAAGTCTTTTAAAACCACATTTTTTCTAAATACAAAAAGGGTGTGTAGATAGAAAGCCTTGAATCTTCAGGACAAACAAGTTAACCAAATCAGAAAGCAGACCTTCTTTTAACAAACCACCCTCTTTAAAATCAATCTAATCAAAAGTCCTTTCTAAAGTTGAAGGTCCAATTAAAGGACAACAATTTTGCTTTGTCCTCCCTCTTTATCAAACCAAGCCTCTTAAAACCGCGATTTTCAATTATTCATTTTCTAAAACAAAGTAATACTTTAAATAAAAACCTCGCCCATTAAAAAAAAATTACTCTAGTAAAATACAAAATACCATTAAACCATAAGAAACTGAAAACTCTTATATTTAGTACGTCAATGGAAAACTAGCCATGGGTCACGAAATCGGTCATCTGCCATTCGAACGTGAAATAACCCATCTGGTCATTTTCGGCGGTCAGAACAAAGTGACCGTGGCCTGCGACAACACCCTCTTGCCAACAACAGTGCCCCAAGGAAACGTCCACGAAGTACAAACGTAACCAACAACAACACAAAATGCAAAACCATTCACTAAAACCATTATTTTTTGCAGAGACAACGGCAAGAAGTACATGCAAAGCTACACCTTTGACTTCTTCAACTATGCAGGCATCCATCGGCCAGTAACCCTCTACACCACCCCCTACGAGTTCATTAAAGACATAGCTGTGCGCACGACTTTAGAGGAGGACGGCGAAACCGGAACCATTTACTACATCGTAACAACATCCGAAGAAAACAATCCGCAAGCAATCTTAACACTACGACTACTGTTGCTGGACAAAGAAGGCCAAGTTGTTGCCTCGACAGAAGGAACACCTCATATCGAAGGAGTGATAGTGGTAACTAATGCAAGACTATGGTGGCCTTATTTGATGGACCCAGATCCGGGTTACATGTACACATTGATGGTGCAGTTGATTGACGATAAGGAACAAGTGCTGGACATCTATAGGGAGCAAATAGGTATTAGGGAAGTGACATGGAGCAATTCCAGTATTTTGATAAATAACCGGCCGATCTATTTCCACGGATTCGGAAAACACGAGGATTCCGATATCAGAGGCAAAGGTTTAGACTTGCCGCTGATGGTCAAAGACTTCAATTTGATTAAATGGGTCGGCGCAAATGTTTTCCGCACTTCGCATTATCCTTATGCTGATGAAATTATGCACATGGCTGATAAAATGGGCATTATGGTCATCGATGAATGTCCTAGTGTAAACACAGAGTAAGTTTTCTTTTTTGGTTTCTTAAGGAAAACAATTATTATTTTGTTTGGTAATTTTAACAATGATAGATCCCAAGTTATTTGCAACAACGTTAAAAGAAAAACGTTTTGATTTAGGAGATTCCTTGGCATCATTTTACTCAAAATACCAAATCATTTTTGGTAAAAATCTAGTGGTTTTTGAACCAAGATATTTATAATTACTCAATTTTTAAAATAGCCTGTATAGCAAACACAATTAAGTTTTTAAGAAACTTTTTTTTGCAAATTAAAAAGATAAGACTAGGTTAAAAAAGAAATGAAGCTGAAGCAGGAAAAAAGAAAGTCTCGGTAACAAAAATTTCGTTGCAGAATTTTCTCCGCAACCTTATTGGAAAAACACAAGAATTCCCTCACGGAATTAATCAGTAGAGATAAAAACCGACCCAGCGTAATAGCATGGTCTATTGCTAATGAACCAAGGACCCAAACGGCAGCTGCTGGAAGATACTTTGGGTAAATCTTCATTCAATATTTTAACTTCTTTTTTAAATGAGAGAACAAAAAAAAACTACAATTTTTTTTAGTGACGTGGCAAATCACACGAGATCCTTGGATAACTCAAGACCAATCACATTGGCAGTGG
>JASKGO010007568.1:0-17458 GCA_030556065.1 Holobus sp. GC000080 | reverse complement strand
GAGTTATATCGTTAGAATCAGAAAAAAATAAGCAATTTGATAAGCCCATAGCAAACTATTTAGTTTATTGTCTATCTCAAAAATCAAGCGAGCTATGGAAATATTGTAAAATTATTTAGATTATACATAAAAATATCTATTAGGAACAATTATTACTTTTTTTCTATGTCAAATAGTTTTCTTGGATTAAATTTTCAAAGAAATTGACGATTTGCAATTTTTTCTGAATATTTCGGGAACTAGGAGACACATCCTATTTTTGTAAAAGGATATAAGTTGAGCGTAAAATTCAGCCCATTTTTGCCCATTTAACCGAATCCCTAGCTCTAAAACTGTAGAAGTTACCCATTTACGGGTTGAGAAAATGGCCACCCTGTATATTTCATTTGCATTTAAATTTTATAAATGTTTGTTTTATTTTTTTATTAAATTTTAAATGAATACCATTGTTTACACACAGAGAAAAATAATACAACGCTATAATGTTTCAACATTGATAGAAAATCCTTTAAAGCTCAGAGCATCAAAAGATATTAACATTACGCGCACGTGAAACCATTATATCTTTTTGCTTCCCTCTTTTTTTGTTTTTGACCCCTTTTGTGTTTCGAAAATAACAGTATAAATAAACGCACACAAAAAAAAAGAAAAACAAAAAAAAAACATTTTACAATAGAAACACAATTACGATACATTATTTACCGCCACTATAAAGGTTTCTTTAAGCTATCTACCCATTTTTACTAATTAATTATTAACCGGTGACTTCGGTTAATTATTTATAAGCCGAATAAATAATGCACTTTATTGAAGAATGTCGCTTATCGTTCGCGTTTCGTGCTGACGCTAAGCACGAGCAAGCTATAATCGAAAAAAGAGCAATAAATGATTAGCGATCGAAGACTGCGAGCTATGAGTCCGGCAATGGAAATAACAATAATTATTGCTTAGCGTCAATGGAATATTAACTTGTTACTTCTTCGAAGGAATATTTTGTACGTATAGTATTGTGAGACGACTGATATATCGATTACGGGAGCTTTAAATATTCACTACTGCCACTCGAATGTCGCTTCTTTGAAATTATGTGCAACAATTTCCAAATGGTACTCGGCCAGTCGTAGTAGTACGAGTATACTGTAGAAGTAATTAAATATTCATCCACTTCTAAACATATTTTCTATTAGCCTACCCATTCCCTGATTTACTATTCCATTACTTCAGACTGCTTTTTCATGCGATGGCCGTTGCTGTTGTCTGCAGAACAAAAACATTTTTTCGGCTCGCGTCTGTGTACCGGTTATTAATATCCAGAAAAAGAACAAAAAAAAAGCTAATAAAAGTGTTTGAGAAATGTCTGCAAAGTTAAAAACATCAATAACAATTCAAATGTTGGCAGAATACGGCAAAAGAAAATTCTTCTTGCTTACGCCTGCATAAGTCTACATTTTTCATTTTAATATATTGTTTTGAAGATTAATGCGTTCCGAGCGCTTAATTATTATTAATTAATGGATATTTATTAATAAATTTTAATGGTCTTAATTATTTTTCTGGACGAAATAACCATTCTTAGCATTTAAAGTTTGCTTTTGCCTGATTTATGCCGATTGAATTTAATTCATGTCAAGTATCATAGGAGTTAATACCGCGCACTTTTAAATTATTTCCAAGAAACTGGAAAGCCACAGATATAATTTAATTTATGATTTTGACATGTAATAAAATGCTCTATAAAATAAATAAAAAATTAAAAAATAACAATGGTAACTTTTTGAAAAAAAAAATAACTTTTAGATTGCACTCGCTTCTTATATACTATGGAAATGGACGCCGGGCATTCAAAACTAATTTCCGGAGAACAAAAACAATATTTGATGAATTTTAGTTTTGATATTTTTGAAGAACAATATTTTATATCAAATAAGTGTGAAAATTTAAAAATGTCAGGGGTAACTTTTGATAAAACTTGACTTAAATGAGGCACTTCTAGTACACATGCTATAAAAGCATTCAACGCGCACTTAAAAATTATTTCCGGAAAACCGGAAAGACGAAGATAAAATTTTCTTTTGGATTTTAATAACGGATAAAGTGTTCTATAAAATAAAAGTAAAATTTTTAAAATTGACTTAGTAAGTTTTGAGAAAATTTGATTTTTATGTTGCACTCGCACCCTAAAAACGAACACTCCTCACTTAAAAAATACTTTCAATGAACAAAATGAAGTTCCATTAATAAATTTTAAAACAAATTAACAGTCAATTTCTATGATATTGAACTATATTGAGTTTAATATCCTGAATCCTCTATGGTTTGTTATTAAATAGTCTTAAATAATAGTAAATAATTATTGAAAAAAAAAATTTTTTAAACTAAGTGGAAAAGCAAGTAAAGATGACCTAAATTGTAATATATTTTTTAATTGTTTGTTTAATAAACTGCAAGCCTAATAATAACGCAAAATTAAACATAAACAAATTAAATGTGCTAATTACTGCTTTGTAAATGATAATTAAAAAAATATATGATATACCTTGTAACAGTTTACTCTGAAATTACTAATTGCTAATTAATGCCAGTAACATAATACAGATATTAAACAAAATTTAATTAAAACTTATAAATTATTCATTATTACATATTAAAACTGAAAATTAAAAAAACATTTAAAAATAATTGTTTATTTTTTAACAAATTTAAGCAAAATCAAAAAATTTAACAAATAAACCGAAGGGTAAAAACATCGGAAAAATAATAAATAAATAATAGAAAACTACAAAAAAAAATAGTAAAGTTTACCGCAATTTCAACTGTTTATTCAATAAAAACAAATAGCACAAAAAACACTAATAACAACTAAAACTGTGAAAGCATACAATGGTTTTTTTCAACAACAAAAAAACAAAAACAAAAGAGTCACTGTTGCAAAGCAAATATCGCTGAATAAATATATTTTACATGAAACAGAAAACGTAATTAAAAGCATGTACCTTGATTATTGCAAAACATAAATATTTATTTAATTTTAAAATAAATGAAAATTTATTTTTAATTTTTCGATTTAAATGAATAAAAAAAAACGTGAAAAATTAGAAATATTTCTAATTACTAAAAAAATTACATTAGATAATGAAAAGTAAGTAAACGATATAATTAATCCGTAAAAAATACTAATAAAACAGCTAAAATAAACCATAAAAAAATATTAAACAAAAAGCTAAACTTAAATTAATTAATTACAAAATACACAAAAATATAGCTTCAAATGATGTGATCTGTCTTGTTACATTAATAACATTATAATTACATACTATGGATTAAAGACGTCTTTAATCGTTAACAACACATAAACACATGAAGATTAATTAAAAGTAGTGGCCTTTGCGGGACTTTTAATTAATTAAACTCTCACCTTATTGGCTCGAGGAGCGAGCGAGAGAGATGTAAGAGGAAAAGCTGAAGCGTCGCGACGCACCGCACCACCTGTACTGCGATCACCGAGGGCACGAGGGTGAAATGAGCACGCGGTCCGTGCTCTATGCTGAACGCACGCACGCGCCTCTAATTTTCATTTTCCATTTTCTCTTTTCCCTCGGCTTTTACATTTTCGCTTTTTTCATTTTTTTACTTTATTTTCACAGTCCGTTACGACTAAACCGTTAGCTTCCTCAGCGACGCTTTTCAGCCTCGCAGATAAATTTAAACGCTCATTAAGAAATATAATTAATTCTAATGTCAGCGCACTTTTAATTACTTAGCGGAATTTATGGTTCTTGTTCTCACATTAAAAACAAATAAATGAATTATTTCGTTACATTTTTTTTTTTAGAGTTCTTAAAAATCGTCACTTTTTTCTTCAAATAAGTTTTTTTTTTAAATTAACTTCTTTTTCAAATTTTTTAATTGAATAATTTAAAAGGATTAATTGCTTAATAACAAATTAACTGCTATTTATCAAATAAAGAAATGTTATAGTAATTTTAAAAGTAATAAGCACATTTATTGCAAGGTAAAAATGACAAAATAATGGCTTTAAAAAGTTGTTAAAACTTTTTTTAAGGACTTTTTTTTAAGGTAAAAATTTACACTCATTCTTAAAAAGCGGTTTTCTGTTTTTTTTTTAGACTATTTATACAGGATAAACCATTTTTAAAAGCATTGCATTGCTGTTTTTGATATTAATGGCTTTAGAGGTTCAGTTTTTTGATTTTCGGGGATAATTGATGACCTAATTTAATCATTATCGCCTTTATTAACAAAGATTGCAGTGTAAAGCATTTCAAATTAGGACACCCTGCATATATGTATTGGAAAATTAAGGCATTTTAGCATTTAAACAAGTAAAAATTGCCGGAAAACATGTTTTTGGAGTAAAAATATCCCAAGAAATCAATAAGAGGCAAAGTGGGTTTTTACCATTTTGTGCCATTTAAAAATTAAAAGCGAAAGTAATTTCCGGTCAAATCGGAGGAGTTACCAAATTTAATTATGAGGCAATTAATTCATTCGAAATTAAGTCTTAAAAAAATCTGTAAATTTTCATAATTTTGTTTTGCAAATAAAGAAATATAAGAAATGAAAAGCATTGTTACCCTGTTTAATATTTATTTCCTTTTCTAGGATTCTATAGTTGCTTTTTTATTTTAAAGCAAATCAGTCCAAATTATTCGCTTTTCATTGGATATTGCTTGAGAATAGCACTGTGACATTAAAAACTCTTTTGTCTTTTGAAGTCGATGGCTGCAGCTTCATATCAATTAGAAAATGTTGCGTTATTAGTTTGATTAAGATCATAAATAATCAATTTGTCAATAATAAAGCTTTATTATGGCAATTAATTTAATCGTTTGAATCAATTTAAATCAATTAAGCTATGAAGAAGATTTAAATTAACAAATTATTTTTATTAAATTGCGTTGTAAATTTATTACAAAAATTATTCAAATAGTAATTAATCACCTAATATTAATAAAATTTGCAAAAGTTGTTATTTCAAATTATATATACAAAAAAATAAGGGCATAAACTTAAAAACAAACAACTTTCTATAAAAATTTGCATCTAAATAAATTACATTTGTTTATTTATAACAAATAATTAAGTCCAACAATACATCTGATGCCTTACACGAAAAGAACTAATTGAAAACAAAAATAAAGAATATAGTTTTCCACTTTTCTGAATACCACTAATGTCCTTATGTTTCATGGAAAGTGGGGAAAGTCAAATAGTTATTAGTTATTTTTCGAACATTTTTAACTTGTTAATCTTATTTACTTACTTTCGTCGTAATTATTTAATGCAAGGCAACATTTTTATTAGTTTTAATTTTATTAGTTTTGGCTTCAAGGCCCAAACCATATAAACGGGCGAAGTTTCGAATGGTGGAAAATTAGTGCACAGTAAGTCCAAAGATGGCTAATTGGAAACTACTAATGTAAGATACATAATTTTAAGTACAAAAAACAAAAAATGATTCGGAAAAAAAATATTTATGACAAAATGTTAGCTTGATTTTAGTTTTCCAATCATTGGGCCAAATTAGTAATGGACGATGGACGAAGTTTCCGGAAAATTTCAGCTTTGGCGTTGCAACTTCTTCTGTGCAAATTGAAGGAGCTTGGAATATCAGTGGTAAGTGACTTGCTTCTTTTTTTAGAATTTAATTTTGTTTTTTAGCCCTTTTAAATTAATTTAAAATTTGATTTTCCTTTCAAAAAAAAATTAAAAAAAATTTTGAATTAATTACTTTACTTTTTTGTTATTTTTTTTTAAATTTTTAATAAAAAAAATCTAAATAGGAAAAGGTGTAAGCATATGGGACCAAGCAGCCCATTCAATTCCGACGCCCATCAAAGATGGTTCAAACTTTGACGTGGCCGCCGACTCGTACGATCTGTACAAAGTGGATGTGAAGCTTCTGAAGGAGCTCGGCGTGGACTGCTACCGATTCTCCCTGTCTTGGACGCGCATCTGCCCCCAGGGGTACGCAAACATTATCAATCCGGACGGAGTGCGCTATTACAACGAATTAATCGACCTGTTGATTTTGAACAATATCGAGCCGGTCGTGACGATATTCCATTGGGATATGCCGGTGCGTCTGCAGCAACTGGGCGGCTGGCCGAACGATCGCCTAATTAACATTTACGTTAATTACGCGGACAAAGTGTTCGAGTTGTTTGGCGACCGGGTGAAGACTTGGTCCACAATGAACGAACCCACGCAGTATTGTCGCAACGGATATTCCAATTTGCTGGCGCCGTTTTACAACAATAGCGGCGAAGGGGGCTATCTGTGTGCCCACAATGTTATTAGGGCACACGCCAGGGCCTACAGGCTCTATCAGAGGAAGTACAAGGAGACGCAGAAGGGCAAAGTGGGAATCACTTGCGACACTTTTTGGTACGAACCGTTGGATGAGAGCTCCCAACTTGATAGGGATGCTGCCAATAGAGCTATACAGTTTTACGTAAGTTTTTGACTCATTTTTTTTCTTTTCAAAATTGGTGTCAAAAGACACTAAATTATCCATTGTTAGCTTTCAAAGTTTTCTTTTGCCGGTTTAATGTCGAATAAAAGAGAATATCTGTTCCAAACATCATTGGATTGGATACCGCACACTAAAAATTGATTTCCGGAAAACCGGAAACTTAAAGATAAAATTTGATTTTGGATTTTGATAATGGATTATGTTCTCTATGTAATAATAGTCAATTTAAAAAAATTAATTAGTAAATTTTTAGGAAATTTTTATAAATCAAATTTGATTTATATATCACTTGTCCTAAAAATTGACTTCGCATCCTTAAAATGTATTTCCGGAAATCAAGAAAGAGATATTTGAAATTTTATTTTTGATTTTGATGACGGATAAGGTATCCTATAAAATAAAAGAATAAAAGTCCAAATTTAAAAATTGCATTTGTGATTTTTGTGAAAATTTTATTTATAAAAATTTAAATTTAAATTAAAAATTATTTCCGGAAAACCGGAATGATATAAATAATCTTTTCTTGTAGATTTAGATAGAGGATAATTTTCTCTATAATTATACATATAATGAAAATAAAAAAATGAAAAGCTGGATTTTTTAAATAAATTAAGTTTTCTATTGCACTTGCTTCACAGACACAATAGAAGTGAATTCAGCATCCTTAAAAATTATTTCCGAGAAATTAAAAAGATATAGATAAAATTTTATTCTTAATTTAGATAATTGCCAATAATCCCTATAAATTAATAATGAATATTAATTTTAAAAAAATAATGTCTAAAAATTGAATTTAACATTGTACTTGCTGCTCAGGCACAATAAAAATGAATTCAACGCCCTAAAAAAATATCTTTGGATAAATTTAAATTTACTAATTCCGCAAACCCAATAAATGTCAGTAAAATAATGCGAAGATTAGTTCGGATGGTTTATCCATCCCATATTTTCCAGAGACGGCGATTATCCCGAGATAATGCGCACCAGTATCGACTTCATCAGTCGACAGCAGGGTTTTCCGCGTTCGCGGTTGCCCTATTTCACGAGGGCCGAAATAAAAGAGATAAGAGGAGCCGGCGACTTCATAGGCCTCAATCATTACTCCACCTTTCTGGCCAGTCCCGGCAATCAGAGCATCGCTCAAGTGCCCAATATGCTCAATGACGTGAACGTCGAGACCAGCGTGAATCCAAATTGGGAGGACACTGCTGGCGGAGACCTCTTCAAAGTGGTTCCCTGGGGATTGAGAAGACTCCTCAACTGGATCAAAAACGAATACGGAGCTGACGTCGAAATCGTTATAACGGAGAACGGTTATTGCGGATTTAAGAATGAAAGTCTTAATGATGACCGGCGAATTAATTATTTAAATGTAAGTTCTTAAATATTTTTAATTCTAATTTTTGCATTTTAATGATTTATTTTTTTAATTTTTTTGATGATTTCTTTTGCAGTCTTATCTGAACGAAGTATTAAATGCCATTAATGATGGTGTTAATGTCACTGCTTACACTTGGTGGGCTTTCATTGACACATGGGAATGGACTAATGGTTACAAGTAATTTTTTTTTTTTAATTTAAAGATTTACAGGAAATTTCAATTGGTTTTATATTTGGATTTTTTTATATTTTTTATAGTTTTAAATTTGGATTCTACAGTGTTGATTTTGATGATCCTAATAGAAAAAGGACTGCTAAAAAGTCGGCTTATATATATAAAAACATTGCAACTACACGCAAAGTGGATGAAAGTTATGATCCGCCGCAGTTTTACCAAGATCTTCATCTTTAATTGAACTTTTAATTGTAAAAACAATGTTTTATTATTTATTCCTCAGTTAATTCTCAATAAAAATTGTGCATTCAGTCTTCGACCCTGAAAATAAATTTCGTGATTTTCGGTTAATTAATTATTTTATTTTCCTACTAAACTTTTTATTTTTCCTAACTGCAAAAAAGTTACATTTGATTGAAATGGTTAAAAAAGTTTTTTAACTGTTGGGCTATGTTTTATCATAAAATGCAATTTTAAAATTTGCGCTACATGAGCTACATCTAAGAAAGAAAATTAATTTTTACTTTTTTGGTGATGAACGCCGCATTTAATTTTTTTTTTTTTTTTCTTGACAAAATATAAAATATTAATGCATTAATGTTAATTACTTATTTAATTATTTACAATAAAAACCAATAATATTATTTATTAAAGGTTAAAAATATTAAAAGTTTTCTTAACAACAAATTACAAAACATTAAATTAAAAATAAAAAAAAATTAAAACGCTTAATTAAATATTTTTTAAATTAAATTTTGAATTTAAATAGAGGCTTACTGCTTTTGAACTTCTTAAAAAAGTCTTTTTAGTTAAATTTACTTTTAAACTTCTCAATTTAACCTTATCAATATTGCTCATTTATAGAAAACGCCATTTATTGCATAATTAAGATATCAAAAAAATAAATTACAAGGTGTTCATTGTTTTTCGAATACATTTTTACGAATTTCGTTATTTTGACTAGCAATTGTTAACAGTCCGAAAACTTTCGATAATATTACTACTTTTTTTGGTGAATAATTTAAATTTAAGCAGTATTTTTAACAATTTTTATAACAATTTGAATGGCCGGATTAATTGGCTTTCAAACGACAATAAAATTTTTACTCTTTGTTAATTAGCTCAAAGGTAATTAATTAACTTCCAATCGCTCGCAATTGACCAAGTATCGATAGTGACTCCTCACCAAATATTAATTTATAAATTCTAGAATAATAAATCGATCTTAACGATGTTTCTTGTAAATTATTGCTAAATAAATTGTCTTTTGAAATCTTTAACAAATTTTAAATTTCAACAAATTTTGGACTATATACTGTGTCCAATAATTGGAATTGTTTAAATGGTTAAAAACTTTTTTTAATGAGTCCTACATTTAAAAAAAATTACATTTAAAATATATAGCGATACATTTGAAAAATATAAATTGATTAACATTTTTGTAGTAACAAGTCATCACATTCAATACATAAATAGAACATATGTAAAAAAAACAATCAATTAAAAAAACTGTGAATTATTTAAATTACAAACTCAAAAAAAAAATTAAAAATTTTGGAATATTTTCAAAAAAAGTAAAAAAAGCAAATATTATTTTTAAACAGCTACAAAAACAGGTTCCAATTTAACGACCGACCTTAACAATATACAACTAAATTAAATTTTATCCTTTCCAAGGATGGACAACAAAAGGACTAAATTCTCTACAAAGAAACTGATTAAATTTCAAGTCTTCTTTTCAATTTCAGAAAAGATGCAATACTCACAATTCTAGAAAGGAATTACCAGCATGACTACCTCGCAGCAATTGTTCTAAAAATGAAAAATATAGCAAAGAGAGTGAAACATGACGTGTGCACCTTTTATAGTCCTTTTTCCCAACAATAAACACTGCATGCCAACTTTTAGTGCCTCATTAGTGACTAAAGCATTAATTTCAAGTATACTATGCAAAGGTTGCACTAAAAGATACCCC
Organism: Holobus sp. GC000080; assembly: GCA_030556065.1. Classification (NCBI taxonomy): domain Eukaryota; kingdom Metazoa; phylum Arthropoda; class Insecta; order Coleoptera; family Staphylinidae; genus Holobus; species Holobus sp. GC000080. Next base: position 7,432 of record JASKGO010007568.1, on the reverse strand, counting down.
ACATATATAAAAGCCCTAATAATAAGTCACTGATCCTGTAATTTTCTCGTTCAAATAAATTTCACACTTCGTTCTTTCTAGAGCAAAACAAAAAGCAACAACAAAAATGGAAGCTCATTGTGCTTTAATTCTTATTTTGTAAGTACAGAAGCAATTTAATTTAGATTTACTTTTTATTGAAAATTTTTCGAAAAATTTTAGGATATATTTTGTTAGTGAAAGTGAAAGCCAGAGAACTCGCTTTCCAGACAACTTCCTGTTTGGAGCAGCTACTTCCGCATACCAAATTGAAGGCGGATGGAATACTAGCGGTATCTAAATTTCTAAATCAAATTTCATTTTTTGTTAAAAAAAAAAATTAATAAATTCCAGGCAAAGGTGAAAGTATATGGGACTATGCAGTACATAATGATCCTCAACGTATTCTGGATGGATCCAACGGAGATATGGCTGCAGATTCCTACAATAGGTTCCAAGAAGACGTGCAGATTTTGCGCCAATTGCGAGCAAACTTCTATCGTTTCTCGCTTTCGTGGACCCGATTGTTTCCCCAAGGACCCGTCACTGCTGCCAATCCCGATGGCGTCCGCTACTACAATCAATTGATTAATGCATTACTCGATAGCGGAATCGAACCGGTGGTGACAATCTTCCACTGGGATTTGCCGCAGCGTTTGCAAGATTTAGGCGGTTGGGCCAACGAGATCATCGTCGATTATTACGTGCAATTCGCAGACAGAGTTTTCCAAATGTTCGGCGACCGGGTGAGGACTTGGGCGACAATCAATGAGCCCGGCCAGTATTGCCAAGGGGGCTACGATCAAATTCTGGCTCCGTATTTAGACAGCGGCGCTTTTGGGAGTTACCAATGCGGACATAATGTCCTTAGAGCACATGCACGCGCTTACAGACTGTATGATGCCAGATATAGGGCAAGGCAGAATGGTAATGGCTTTATTGTTGTTTTATGGGTGGATTGGTTTTAATGTTTTTTATTTTTTTATTTTTGGGACTTGCTGGTTTTTTTTTTAATGGAATAGGAAGACTTGGTATTGTTTGCGACACTATGTGGTATGAACCTAATGATAACAGTTCGATGGCTGATATTGCTGCTTCTGATAGAGCTCTTCAGTTTCAGGTGAGTAATTTTTTTTTTACTAGGAAATATTTAGAAAAACTTATTGGAAATGAATTAAAAAAAAAACTGAAATGAAAGTAATTTTCTAATATTGATTGATTAGGTTCTGTTTTAATCCAATTAATGCAGATTTAAGACGTTACCTATGAAGATTTTAATAATTTTTAACATAAAAAATTAAAAATTACCTGTAAAAACTGAAAAATATATAAAATTTTGCATTTATTCCCAAAAATGAATACAAAATTAATTATTTCAAACCATTGTCTCATTTGGAAGTTAATAATATTTTTATTAATTATAATACTTAAAGTTATATTAATTACTAACATAAAAAATATTTAAAGATATTGATTTTAAGTATAAAATTGTATTAATTTTTAACTTAATTTAAAAATTTAATAAAGTAGATGACACTTTTACTAAGTGGTTGCGAAGGCTCCGACTACATAAATTAATTTTGCTCTTATTCACAAAAAACAATTAATAAATCAATATACTATGTTAATTTGCTCCTCAAAATCATTACAATGCCAAAAAATTGAAATCTATAATACATTCAGAAACTAAAAAGTAATTTTGAAATCAAATTTTATAAATTTTTAATTCAAAAACTAAAAAAAAATATATTAAAGTTCAGAACACTTTTGTTAAGTTGATATGAAGGCGCCGGGACATTAAATTAATTTAGTTTTTAATCTCTTAAATAATTCGTACATCAAACATTTCAAATCTATATTTTATTTTTAAAAGTAAAAAACATTTTAGGAATCAAAGTTGATTAATTTTTAACTTAAAATAATAAAAAAAACTTAAGAAAATGACCCTTCCGTGAAATTTATGTGAAGGAGCCGGTGAATTAAATTAATTTAGCTGTTATTGCCAAAAATAAAAAGACGCATCAAACATTTTAAATCTTCAATTCATTTAGCAGTTATAAATAAATATTTAAGACATCAACATTTCAATTAATTACCATCTTAGCAACACTTTTTTCTCTTACAAAAATTAAAAATAATTTAAAAAATATAATTTAGAAATTACCAATATAACTTTTGAGTAAATTTCCTCTCTTATAACTAAATACATAACAATAAATGTCAATATAATCCACTATAATATGCAAATACTAGTCGATTAATACCGCTAACAAATTATGCAATTAGTTTGGCTGGTTTATCAATCCAATCTATTCACGTACGGGTGATTATCCGGAAGTGATGCGCAGCAGGGTGGATTACGTGAGCCGGCAGCAAGGATTCTTGGAATCGCGTCTGCCCACCTTCACCCCCGACGAGGTGAACATGATCAGAGGCACCTACGACTTCCTCGGACTGAACCACTATTCGACATTGCTGGTGCGACCGGCAAATCTGCCGGTGAGCAACGTGCCCAGCATCCAGGACGACATGAACGTCGACTATCTGATCGACCCGTCCTGGGAATCCTCGGAGGGCGGTTTCTTCTTCATGGTGGTCCCGTGGGGTCTCCGCAGACTGCTCAACTGGGTGCACAATCAATACGGCCGGAATATCGAGATTTTGATTACGGAAAATGGGTACAATGGCTACCGCAATGAAAGCCTTCAAGACATAAGAAGAGTTAACTATTTAAATGTAAAAAAAAATCTTTTTTTTTTTTTTAATTATTTATTTTTATTTAATTTTTATTTTTTTAATTAATATTGCAGAGTTATTTAAGAGAAGTTCTGAATGCAATTAATGATGGTGTTAGAGTTATCGGCTATACATTTTGGGCCTTAATTGATAATTTTGAATGGTCCAATGGTTACAAGTAATGTTTTATTTTTCAAAAACAAAAAAAATTTATTGATTTTTTTGGTGTTTTCAGTTCAAGATTTGGGCTTTACCATATTGATTACACGGATCCAAATCGTACCAGGATACCGAAGACTTCTGCAATGGTTTATCAGAATATTATTGTCACTAGACAAATCAACGATTCTTTTATACCTGATAATTTTGTTTATTGAATTTCATTGATTAATTTTTGCTTCTTAAATTTTAAGTATTTATTTTCTTTAATTGTATTTTTTGTATTGATTTTGAAACATTACTAATTACTATTGATTTTTTTTTCTTTCACCTTCCCATTGATAAAGAGTTTCATTTTCACTCTTATTAAATATAATATATTATCCTTTATTAAAATCAAGAAAAATAGATCATTTATAACTTTCCGGTTTACCGGAAATAATTTTTAAGCACGCGGTGTCTGTTCTTATAGCGTCTGTGCAAGAAGTGCCTCATTAATGTCAACTTTTCTCAAAAATCACCATTGAGATTTTTGAATTTTCACTTTTATTTCATCAAAATCAAAAATTAAATTTCATCAACGCCTTTTTTTGTTCACAGGAAATAACTTTTTCAGACGCGGCGTTCATTTTTATAGTATGTGGAAAAAGAGTTCAATAAATAAGTCAATTTTTATCTATAATTAACCCTTTGATTTTTAAATTTTACCTCCTATTTTATATAACATATTATTCTTTATCAATATCAAAAATAAAATTTTAATTATGTCATTTTTGTTGTCCGGAAATTAGTTTTAAATGCGCGGCGTCCATTTCTATAGTAAATGAAAAGCGAGTGCAACGTAAAAGTCAATTTTTATCGAAAACTACTTATTTGATTTTTCAATTTTCACTTTCACTTTATAGAGCATATTATTCTTTATAAAAATTAATAATAACATTTTATTTATGTTTTTCCACTTTTCCGGAAATAATTTTTAAATGCGCTGCGATCATTTCTAGTGGAAAGCCAACAAATTGAATTTTCTCAAAAGTCACTAAATCAATTTCCAAATTTTTACTTAATACAGGGCAAATTATCCGTAATCTTGCAAAATATTAAAACAATTTATTCATACGAAAAAAATTCATATTCCAACAATATATTTAAACATTACAAAAGAAGCAAAAATACAACCAAACATCAACAAATCAATCAATAAACTTTGTAGTAAAATTTCTAAAATGAAATACTCAAATGCTGGTCACAACGACCGGATCACTAACAATGGGCGACCTATCGTGGGGCCTCACTTTGATGTCCTTCTGAAGCTCGTAGTCGCCTCTCCTGCCGCCAAATTTGCACTTCAAATGCACATTACTGATCGTCATTTCCTGCGTAACCGCCTTGCACATATCGTAGACAGTCAAAGCGGCAATCGTGGCCGCAGTCAACGCTTCCATCTCGACGCCTGTTTTCCCCTGGCACTTCACGGTAGCCGTTATTGCCACTTTCGGGCACTTCTCATCGAGTGCCACGCTGACTTGCACACTGCTCAGCGGAATGTTGTGACACAATGGAATGAGACTAGAAGTATTTTTAGCGCCCATAATGCCGGCCAATTGGGCCACTGTCAACACATTGCCTTTCTTCAGATTGTTTTCCTTGATTAGCTGCGCCACTTTGGGCGGCACCAAAACTTCTGCCTCTGCCACGGCTGTCCTGTAGCTCACTTCTTTATCGGAAACATCGACCATTTTGGCCCTACCGGAATTACTATCGATGTGCGTTAGTTGTTCTTCGTTGACGCGTTCTTTGTTTGCGCAAAAAATACTGTTGGAAGTACAAAATTGGCGAACTTGTTGCTGTTTCAGCCGTCCCCAAGAGTTCCCAATTGATTGTCGGCGATTAATTGTTGCTTCTGAAACAATTAATTAATAAATTTATAATATTAAAGAAATTCAATTGTTGTATTTTGTAGGTTTTTTGTGCGTAAAAAGACTGGAAAAAAATACTTTAGTTACCTACAGCTAAATTCTACCTACATAAATTATTTCAATTACTTATCCACCAATTAAGATCATTGGTCTGTTTTCCATTCGTGAAAGATTCAGCATGCCTGAAATTAATAATTAGCAACGTTGTATATGGTAAGTGTAATCGGCAATCTGCATCTAAGATGCTAAGAGCTACAAGAGAGCTCTGCAAACCGAAAGCAAAGTAATATTGTTTTGCACAAACCTGCATGCTGTTTTTTCTTTCGCATGACGGCAGCTCCTATTAGGGAAATCAGATCTTCTTCGCTGGAGCCGGCTCTTATGGCATCTCTTAGGGAGACCTCCGCGTTACCGAAGAGGCACACTTTGAGGTTTCCATCGGCGGTTATTCGCAGGCGGTTGCAGGAACCGCAAAAGTGTTCGCTCATCGAGGTGATGAAACCCACTTGACCGGCCGCCCCCGGGATTTTCCAAGCCTGAAGAATAAAGATGCTTTTTTTTTAAGAAAAATAAGATTTTAACAATTTTTTTTAATTCTTGTGACTTTCGATTTAATTTTTTTTTAAGTTTTTGTTTGAATTTTGGAGATGTTAAATTTGAGAAATTTTTCTGATGGCTTATTATTTTAAATTTCATATAACAATTATTAATTTACGAGTAATTTGAAGCGGAATTTTTTTTTTCAAAATGGCTTGATTGCTGAAAATAATTAATTAATTATTACATTTATTATACTGATCAATGAAAAAAATCCTCAGGTTTTCACAAAAGCAAACTTTGATCACAAAATTCGTTTTTCTCTTTTATCAACGACAAAAAATACAATGATATTTGACATTGAGGACCCAAATCAAAAAAATTGATTAGCCGGTGTTACGATAATAAAACATTAAAAAAAGAAAAGCAGAAAAGTGTACCTTGCTAGTATCATTGGGACCATTTTCTAACGCTTTAAACTCAGGCCACTTTTTTTTAATTTCCCGAAGCATATCCCGATAAGAAACCATTTTCTCGTGTTCCCATCGATTTCCACTGAAGGGCATGTATTCAATAAAGCGAACATCCACATTTTTCTCTTCAGTAAGCTTCACAAAATCACAAATTTCATCATCGTTAAAATCTACAAAACAAAAAGAAAAGAAAAACTGAAACTTTACAATCAACAAAACCAATTTAAAATTTATTTAAAAAAAAGACTTTTATTTTAAACTTTTAAAATTTGTACTAAAAATCATTAAAACATTGCAAATTTTGAAAGTTAGCCACTTACTTTTCATGACAACACAATTGACTTTCACCGGATTGTAGCCCAATTGTATTCCCAAGTCGATGCCCATCATGACGCGCTCCCAGCCTTTCCTTCTAGTGATCGTCTCATACTTTTCCGCTTTCAAGGTATCCAGACTCACATTGATTACATCTAATCCGGCCCTTTGCAAAGCAACAAGTTGCCTTATTAACATCAAGCCATTAGTGGTCATTGCAACCGATTCCAGTCCCTTCAACTGCTTCAGTCTCTCGATGATTTCCACCAGATCTTTGCGAACTGTGGGCTCGCCGCCCGTAAGCCTAATTTTCGTCACTCCTTCTTGCACAAACAGTCTTGCCACATGAATAATCTCATCTGTAGTTAGCAACTTGGACTTTGCACTTAAATTTACACCTTCTGCTGGCATACAATATTGGCCTTAAGAATGAAGAAAAAAAAAAGTTGTTAATTGTTATAATTAATTATGCAAATTAGCACTTACATCTTAAATTGCATCTTTCGGTTAGGGAGATTCGCAGATAGGTATGGTGTCGACCGAAAGTATCGGTCAAAGGATTTGGCTGCTGTTTCTCAGCATGCTGAAATAGTTTGCGAAAGTTTAGAATTATTTTTAAAACAACTTATGAAATGAATACTTTCAGCTGATCAAACGATGCGGCACTGCAATTATTAACAGTGGAGGACTTGTTTATCAGCTGCCGCAATAGTTTCGGTTTAAACATTTTGTTTGTACAGCAGCAACATACTGTACTATTTTTATAAAGGCTGATAAGTGAATGGCTTGCTTGTGGAAGTGAAACACACATATAGCTACTAATAGTTTATGTAATAACTGCTTTTTTTTTTCGTGCGCACATCACTTTTTGATCCAAACTTTCTATTCTCATTGGCAACTGCTGCTGATGTAATTGTTGTGGCCTTGATTGTACTGTAGTTAATGGATAGCAAACAGAAAAATTGGCTCTCAGCTTTTAATTTATTTTTTTTTGTTCTTGCTTTTCGTGTTTTTCGGTTCAGCAACTTTGTTTCTATTATTATTTCTTATTTTTTCAAATACTATAGTAATTATTAATAATTCCGGTTTTCCGGAAATAGTTTTTAATGCACTGAATTCAATCCTATTGTGAGTGTTTTGTTAGGGAGCTAGGGCAATAGAAAACTTATAGCGTTTTCGATTTGTTGCACCGGGTCAACTCTGGGGCAGGTTCACGCGTTCGATTTATAAAATTGCACCAGAGCGGGCGAGCGCTTTTTGTTCGATTTAGGGAGCTAT
>JASKGO010007567.1:0-29069 GCA_030556065.1 Holobus sp. GC000080 | reverse complement strand
TTAATAATGAATAATGTAAAACCCAAGAATGAGTGTACAATAAAAGTATTCTATACTCAAAATTTCCTAATTAAGAATCCGCAGAAATGCGGCGAATACGATATGACGACGGAACAGAACCGTTTGACATCAAACTGCTTAATCGTCTAGCTATGGCTTAATTTAATGAGGTTTACTATGTTTACTATCTAATTAAATCCGAATCCATTGTTGAAATTAATTAATTGGAATTTGAATCAAAAATGAATGTGTGCTTTGATTAAATGACAAAGTGAAATGCATACTAATAAAAAGGTAAAAATGATGATTGTGGTAGTACTATACGAGTAGTAGAAATTGTTACAAATCTAAAACTGTTCAAGCCATTTAAAAAAGTTTTCTCTCCAAAGACTCAAATAAGCTAACGAAATTTTATTAAATGAAATAGATTCTATATAAAATTGTCTATAGGAAGCAATTATTACGTTTTTACTATGTTAAATAGTTTTCTTGAAATTAATTATCAAAAAGAAAAGACGATTTTCAGTTTTTTTTTCTTTTTTTTTTTTTAGATAACTCGGGAACTTGAACATCTATTCTATTTTTGCAAACGGGAATTAGTTGGGCATTTATTTTTGCAAAACTTTGCCCATTTAACTTAATCTCCATCGCCATTATTAACAAAGCTAGATCATTCAATGTAACTCCAAGTGGAAGAAACCCTGCATGAGCAATACACAAAGGCACTCTTCAAAAGAACTACATTGTTATTAAACTTGGAAGCTGAAGTTTTACTGCTTATTGTGAAGTACTAAAATTAGGTTGCCACTGAAAAATAATTTAAAATTTCGAAATTCCTTTTTTACATAAAGTTAAAAATGGTTTTTGTTTTCTTTTTATATGCTTAACTTAATTATTAATTATGGTCACAAACATTTAGAAAGTGGATGAATCCAGTAAAAAAAAGTTCATTAACATTTTTGAAAAGCATTGCCCTGTATAATTTAAAATAACTTAAGATTTCTTATTGCGCCAATAGGCCACCTTATATTAGCGCACTTGTCCGGCGCCTTCACTTCTGATTCATTAACTTTATTATATTTTTATAACCATTTTTGTTTAATATAAAAACATCGGTTGGTTGTTTAACAAATGCAAAAAAATATTCTTAACACAATATTACTTTCGCCAAATTGAGCTGTATAGTTATTTTCTTTAAAAATAAAACAAAACATCAGTTTAGAATTTTATGCAATATAAAATGAAACATAAATTACAAAAAAAAACGACTAGAAAAATCCCATCCCTTTGATGAAAAGTACCTAGATTATACGACATCACTCAAGATCTTAAACGGCTGCTGTATTTATACTGAAGAATGTTCAGCAAACAATCCTAATTAAGGAGACGAGCGTAACGGAGAATGAAAATAAATGAAAAAGTTCCTACCTCTGCATTTTTGTGGGTGTCAGATAAAGACTTGTAGTCATGCAACAGCTCACAAGCTTTTTGCTCATTCCCATTAAGGAATGCACAAAGCGAACTATTGAGTATTATTAAAGGATCTTCCGGATTCAAAGCGAACGCTTGCTCGAAAGCTCGATCGGCATTCTCGGTATCTTGTAAATCCAATAGAGCACCTGCAAATCCACAAATCATGTTACAACCTGTTTATTACCCACTAATTTAATGCAAGTTGTTATTTAGCTCATGCGAAACTGACATCCCAGAATCATAAAGGTCCTCCCCAAATCAGGACGTATGTTTATAGCGGCGCAGATAAAGTTGAAAGAAGAGGCTGCTTGGTTGATTTGCAGGTTCACCAGGCCTAAATTGTTAAGCACTTTCCAGTTTAATGGTGATATCCATAATGCGCGCTTTAAACATGTAACAGCCTGGAATAACTTATTTTTAATTATCTGGTTCAATGAAGGATTGCTAAAAACAAAAATTTAATTTGTTGCTTACAGCAATGAATTTTTGCTTTGCATAGAAGCACATTCCGATGTTGTTCCACAAAGCCACCGAGTCCATGTCAGTTTGTACTGCTATTTTATATTTTGAAAGGGCCACGTCGTGCTCTTCGTGATTCTGCAGAAATATTATTTTTCATTTTAAACTCTGCATAGTTTAACTTTCTGAGGAAATATTTTTAATAAAATTATTTTAAAATATTCAATGCATAATTTTCTCTTTTAATATTTCGCTAAAGCAGATGCATAATAATAGAGGATTATAAAAATTGCTTATGGGAAATACAAGTCCCATAAAGAGCCTTTCATAAAAATGAGAATGTGAGCAAAAAAATTCCATGTTCACTGCACTTGTTTGAATTTCTCATTGTTAACTTTTCGAACCTTTGCAATGAAATTTTATGAAATATTTTTAATATACTTTAGTAAAATGTTAGCGCATTTTTTTTTAAATAAACTGCATCATACATTTCTTTTCTATTAAAAGCATTATAATTTCACATAAGCGAACTATTATTAAATATATAATAATAATTCATTTTTGGTGGTTTTCCTTTTTGGATGGCTTAGCAAACTTAAATTCCCAAAGAAGCGACTAATTGTTACATCATTTTATTACTAACGCTTCGGACTACAATGATCTGGGTCCCTCATCACACCCAAAACAATTCATTTTCAATCATAAAATTTATTAAAAATCTAAAAAGCCAATTGTTCTTCAGTGTTCAATTTTTTGTTAATGACTTTTAATCATTTAATTTAACAAAAATGAAATTATCGTGGTGGTAGTTTACTCGCTTTGTTTGATTACTCTTCAGTAAATGAAAAATATGTTTTTCTTTTTATAACATTTTAAATTGATATACCTACAAGTTTTAGAATGATAAATCTTAACCCAACTTTGCTTTAAAATAGAGCATTCTGTTAGAACTTTCTTGTTTTCCATTTAAAATAATGTTATTATAGATATAGTGTTTTAAAGTTGCAAAAGTTTTCTATTCCCATATGAGATTTTTATAATAAGAAATAGAAAAAAAAAAACTTCAAAAAAGTGCACAAATGGTGCGTTCGCTTGTTACATTTAAGCTGTCAGAGATCTTCTCCAGCGTTTTTTATTTATTTATTTATTTAATTTTATTACAAATCGAGCAATTACATATAATTGAAATTCAGATAAACGCTAGTATTACTTATTATTAAATGTGTGGAATTTCATGTTAAACTCAATATCATACTTCTCTATTATCACTTGAAAATGACAAAAAAAATCTACCCGCTCGATGGATGCTCAAAAGGAAAATTAAAATGTCTTAAATTCAATAAATTCCATGTTTTAATTTTAGTTAATTCTTTATATAATATAATTATCTATGACTTTTATATCTATGTTAAAAAGCTACAGCGGATATTTTAAGTAAGCAAACCCAAATGATTATTTGAAAAAGGATTAAGTTACACGTAAATGTATAATGATATATCTAACTGTTCAACTGTTTGTTGATAAATTGAGATAAATTAAATTCAAAATAATGACTTTTGAAAGTACTTTCGGGGAAACCACAACACCAATTAAACTTATTCAAATAATCCCTAATGATAATGTTTATCATTCTTAACTTAATAATAATATAGTTGCAAAAAGTGTTTCTAAAAATGATCCATTAAATTTTTGGTCAGGAAACAAATCAAAAATTGATTACTACATTTTTTAAATATCTAATGATTTTTTTCATCTACTTATGTCAAATGAATAAATCTCATAAAAGTATATATTATTATTTAAAAGTGGATGATAAAATATTTAGAATGGTACATGATTTCCATTCAAAGGAGGAAGTTATGGCATTTTTCTATTCCAATATTTGACTGCTGGTACCAAGTGAAAACCCTGTGGGATATGTGGCTACTTAAAAATAAAATAAAAAAGGCAAAGGCAAATTTGAAAAAAAACATATACAAATTCTCGGTATGTTTTTCCAACGTCAACGATGCCTTTCATTTTCTAATTAAAAAACCAAACTTTGAGTTCCATTAACAATAATGATGATACTGTAGAGCTTTAAAGTTGCTAATGAAAATTTGAAGTCCCTTTCATATCTAAACAAAATTTATAGCTTTTAATAATTCAGTTTAAAACTTTTATTTCGCATTGCATGTTGCTTTTAGGTCCAGCATACTTGCAAATGAAAATGGTATTTCTTGAATTATTTCTACGATTTTAAAACAAATAAAAATACTACTTAAAGCGCTTTACTAATAAATACTTATCAAATAAATTTGGAAATTTGGAAAAGGTTAAATTAAAATTATATAATAAGTGAATAACCTCGTATATTTTACGCCAATATGCTTCCGTACTCTTAATGTGAAATAAATAAATAGCTATTGAGAGAACTTAATTAAAGTGTAATCTTGTGCGAAGCAATTACTGTCTCGGAGTGTCACTTTTAAGTTCAAAGCTCAATGCTTTTAATTTAAGTGAAATTGTTGTTGAACTTAAGTTTATATCTATAATAACTAGTAGAGCTTTCTTCAACTTTGATTTTCTAACTTTGATCTTCTTCGCTCCCACAATTTTTAAAATGAGCTTTTTTTTTGGCTTTCAAATATTATAGGACTAATAATATTTGCAATTCGATATTTCCATATTTATTGCGACATTCAAATTACCTTTTAAATCCACAAAAAATTGCTAATTTAAAGCCAGGAAAAGCAGTTTAACATTTTTACGAATTGAACAAAATATTTTTGTACCTTCTATAATTATAATTTTTTTGGGCTTTATAGCATCAAAGCAAATTCAGTAATCCGGAAAAAAAACTAGTTCGATTTAAAAATTAGCTGCGCTAATAATCGAAACAAAAATAAAAACGAAAAGAGAAGCACGGGCGCAAAATAGGAAGAGCTTACTTGCGTTATACAACCAAATCCCAGTAAAGCTTTCGGATTAGTCGGATCCAAGGCGAGAGCCGAGCTTAGTCTATCAAACGCATGCTGCGTTTCGCCCACTCGCAAATATAATAGTCCTGATTTGGTGAGCATGTCGACACTATCGGGGCAAGACCTGCAATTTAAAAATTGAAAAATATATATCAATGTTGCAGTATTGAACTGATAAAAAATGAGAAAATCCTATAACACATATTAATAACAAACAATAAATGCAACTCACTCGACACCTGCATTGCATACGGTGACAGCTTTTAGCCAGTTGCCCTGTACGCAGAGGACCTTAATTAGAGAGTTGTACGAGATTTCCTTTCCGCCCAACTGAACAGCCCTCTGCAAGTACTCTTCCGCTTTTTCCATGTTCTTTAACCGCATGTAGCATTCACCTATCAAGTGATATTAATATGTGAATTATTAATTTATGTAATTTAATTACAGCTTAATAACATTAATTCGAATTTCAGTGCACAATTTAAATTTGTTTAATGGTTGTGTTAAAAGTGATTTAAAAATTGGCTAATTAACAGTTTTTCCATAAAAATGATAAGAATTAAAAAAAAAGTAATAAAATAAAAATGTATATGGTTATTTAAGATTTTATTATATTTTTTGTTATATTTAAACAAAATCCTAAACTTTAGAACCATTGTAAAAATGAACACCATATGTAATTTTTGGTTTATTTTATGAAGTACTTGAACACATTAAAATAGCTTGATAATAATTAAAACGAATTGACTTTATATAAATTTTTAGACTTTTAATCTTTTAAACTTTTAGGTTTATTATTCATAAAAGATTGACGAAAACAAAGGAAACGATTTATTAATTCAAAATATAAATGTACCGGGTGTCCCAAAATCACCACTTTTTTTCAAAGGAACTCTCATAAATGAACCTGAATAATTTGAAACAGGTCTCCTTCTGGCCCATTTAAATACAGTTTACTTTAGGAACTTTTTGTTTTAAAATTTCGATCTAATTATACATTTGTGAATAAAGAGATAACCAATATATTCATTTTAAATAAAGTCAGTTAGTTTATTAAGATATTCTGTGCATTGATTTTTATTTGCTACCATTTTAACAAACAATGAAGACTCAACGCTTTATATTGCCAATTAAATTTTGAAACAATGCGGAGCAAAATGAATTAATGCTTCTTAGGGTTTTTACGTTTGTTAAGCAATCCAAAAAGGAAAACCACCTAAAATTAAGAACACTAAATAATCGTCAATTTCACCGATTAAAAAATATATTTCTTTATTAATTAAGATAAGATTCAAAATATGAAATTAAAATTTGGATAACCGAATCTGCAAAAGACAGACAGTTATGTGGTCATATTCATACCATCAAAGTGAATGGTAGTAAATTAAGTTTGTCATCGCCACTGAGATAAAACATGAATAAATAATAAAAATTTTATGAATTTAATTTTCCTAAAAACGTTGTATATGAAATATGCGTCTACCGCATGCGACTATAAGATAAACAGATGGAAATTTAATTATTAAATTAAATTAAATGTTTGTTCATACAGGGTGATTGATTGAAAGCGTTCCCTAAGATAATTGCACTTCTAAGTAAGTTACAAATTTTAAATTTCCAATACTGCATTTTATTTTTTGAGCTGATTTGAATAATTAGATAATTTTCAAGGTGTCAGCATTTCTGGTTATAGAGAAAGTCGAAATTTCATTAAATTTAAATATCATCCTATATATTTTTGGCATTTTATCATTATTTTTATTAAAATATGTAGTTTGTTTTAAGTTTTCGCTGTTGAATTAAGTAAAATTTTTGCTGAAAAAAAAATAATATCTGAAAATGCTTTTAAAATATGAATATAAAAATAAAAATGCAACTAAAAACAGTTTTATATCAAGCTAGATATTTTAAATTGAAGTAAAAATCATATTTCCACTATAACCAAAAAATGATTTTAACCAAGTTTACTTATTAAAAATAATAATAATAAATAAATTAAAATTTGAAATCTGTAAAAATCATTTAGAAGTTTTTTTTTTTACTAACAATTTTAAGCAATCCCATCACCCTGAATTATTACAAAACTGTATTTTAGCCACAAAGAACATAGGTACTTCATTATATTGGCATGAGCCCTAAAATTTTGTTCAACTATTTCAGAAATATTTTATGATTACGGTGTGCGATGTACAAACTTCGGAAGCACAGCACGCATAAGTAACATAAGAAACGGGCGGGCATACTGTACCTATGCTGTGTTGAATTTCCCAATCGGCTTTCCCGCTGCTATTTTCAGCTTGCAAATACGCCTCGAGGCACAGTCGGTACCGTTTCAGTTGATACCTGCGTCAATAAGCGAGTTTCCGGAAGTTAATTGGGAAAAATCGACTGGCACGACGATACAATGGGATAATGAAAAAAAAAAAAAAAGTACGGGTAAATTAAATGCCGAATGCTGTGCACGTATGCAAACATGTCGTTGCATTTTAATGTTTTTACAGACTCGCAAATGAAATGGAAAATTATTATTATAGGGAAATTGGTGCTGTAAGAATGCGTGAAGACGGCAAGAATTTTCAATTAAATGCAGTAGCTTTTAAGTACTTTTATACTTCTGCGATCTGCGTTCAATTGCCCGGTGCGAAAAAAGAAAAACCGGTGAAATGACAGTAAGATACTTGCAAAGTTTTCCCTATTTCTTTCAGAATCTCAATATTACTAGGATCCAATTTGTGACAGGTTTGAAAAGTTTCCAGCGATTCTTGAATTTTGCCTTCCTCTCGTTGAATCACGCCCTGCAGCACAAATCTTGTATTAATTGTTTCCTCACGAACTGACTTTCATTTGAAAATAATTGCTATGACCTTTACGACATTATCCTGATACTATTTGCTTGTATTTAGATTTTTTTCGTCTGAAATTCAGAGCTGTTTTTATTTTTATTCGTCTTTTTAATTATTATTTACTTTCATGTTCTTTTGGATGTTTAATTAAAAAGCATTTTATTTAAATCGTTTTCATACAGTAAAATTAAAAATTCACACGCAGTGAGCGAACTAAAAAAAAAAAAGCTGCTTGCGGAGAAATATGATTCAAATGCTTATGCTTTGATAAATTAATTTGTAAGACCTTAGAAAGGTCTCAGCAGTTTAATTGCTTTTAGGCGGCATCATGCAAATTAAATTAACGGAACTTTTTCCTTAATTGCGTTTACGAAATACAATTAATCAAATTTACCGGTGTTATAATTGATGTTGAATTAAAATTCATTTGAATGGTTTTTTCTTTAATTCTCCTTAATTGTTTAATCTTTTAGACTGCTTGTATAAATTATGAAATACCATTAGTAGTAATACTTCAAAGGATTGTAGTGGATTAATAAACTTTTCGCTTTTATTTTATGGTCGGCTGCTGCTATTAATTATTTTTTAAAAGACCTAAACCAACTTAAATACCGTAAATAATTTTTAAGCAAAATGAAGACTGTATAACCTATTTTGTTAAAGAAAATAGATTTTCTGAATTATTTATTTTTGAAAAATTATACAGGGTTTTAAAATAAAAGTTGGCTCATAGGATTTATAAACTACCTAAAGGGCTTATGATAAATCCATTAAACTAAAAGTAATCCTTATAATAAAGCACTATCCTTGTAATAATAAATTATAATCCACAAAAGGTTATTAATATCAAATTTATAATGCGTTCATTTTTTTAACTTAATATTGAACTAATATTATCTCTAGAAATACTGGTCTTTTAATAATTTTCATTATGAAATAATTTAGAAGACTATTTTTTTAATTTAATAAATATTTATATTTTAAATTATATACATTAATTATTGTTAATTAATTAGTTATAATTGTTAATTAACTTGTAGTAATTGAATGTAATTATGGTCTGTTATTTATAAGTCCAAATTAGGGCTTATTTCCCGTTAAAACTAAATTGATACAAAATCAAAATTAATATCGACCGGTCGAAAATTATTATACAATTGTAAAAATTTATGTAAAAACATAAATCGTAAATGAAATGATAAAAAATAAAGTAATTTAAAAAAGATAGGCCCTAAATTCGTTTTATGGTCATAAAGACCATAAAGGAAAATTACCAAATTTTATATTTTCGCACATCGGTAAATTTTGCAATAATTTTAAAATGTATACGCAATCTATTAAATTGCATTTTTCAGGGTGTAGTTAAAGAATCTTTTTTTTCCCTATGCCTCAAGGATTAGTTCAAAAGTGGATACAAGGTTATGAAGAATTCTAAAATATTAACTATGCATATCTTTTTTACAAAATGTGCAAAAAGAGGGAAATATAGAAGCAAACACAATTAATTTTAATTAAGTTGGAGCCTCGGTTTTGCAAAAATAATCTGTTGAAAAACTATGTAAAATTAATAATGTACTCCACGGAAACATGAAAGAATTGGTTTATATGCAAATGTGATTAACAAAGTTAAAATTTGCACCAAATAACTCTAGCTTAGCTAAACGGTCATACTAAGTTAAAAAGAAAAAAAATCCGGACTATATAAATAAAAAAACAAATGCATATTACTTCAAGAAATTTGATTGAAACTTCATTGAAATTTATACAGGGTCTCCCAAATTGAGTGGCCTATTAAATTATTATGTAAACAAGAAAGAGTTACACCGGAAGTAGCCATCAAATTCGTTATTTCTAATTGAACATCCCAATTTTTATTTCATATTTTGATTCCTTAGGAGAAATAAAGACGATTTTGTAACAAAAATTTCTATGTATCATGCCAACTTTTCCGACTATAACTCATTTCCGGTTATTTTTACCAAAATTGGTGTCATGAGAAAAAATCATAACTTCCTCAATTTTGTTGATAAACTTTGATATCGAAAAAGTGGTAAAACTTGATTTTTTAAATTTATACTCTACTTTTCTATTTCTTTGCCATATTCTATTTCTTATTATCTATGAAAAGTATTAAGCAAAAAGTTCTAAAATTACTACTTTCCGAGATATTAAGGAAAGAATAGTTTTTCATTAACTATCCTTCATTATTAAGACTTTTTTTTTTATTGTCTTCTGGCTCCCATAGCAAGTTTGCAAATTTAATAGGCCACTCAACTGGGGAGACCCATATAAAATTTTTAAATTTTCATCGTAATTTTATTTTTTAACGTTGCTATTTGATAAGTGCATAATTTACATCAAAAACGAATTTGCTTGCAACTTTGTTAATAGCACCGCTGCCCAGTTTTTTCTCTACTTTATGCTGAAGTTAGATGTGTAAAATTTCATTGCGCTGGTCACAAGTCAGCTCTTTGGTTTTTTGCCTCGCTTCTAATATGCACAACTATTTTGATTTATTGTATCTCCCATATTTTATTTTTTTCATAACGGATGGGGTTTTAATCTTCTGTTTATTGCTCTTTTTAATTAGTTATGATTTACTGTTAAATCAATATTTTGAATACTGACTACAACTTTAATATTTGATATTACAATGTTTTTTTAAGATGGAGTATAAAAAACCAATAAGGTTATTTATCTTCGTTAATCAAATTTTTGTATTGTAATTTGGGATAATAAGAGTATTTATTTATTGGAAAATTTGAAAAAAAAAATAACAACTTGTAGTGCATGATATTGAAAAGTGGAAACCATTTAAATTTACAAAATATTATTTGGAAGGTAGAGGAATCCTTTAAATAACTATAAGTTTGATTAATATTTTTGAAAGGGATTTCCCTGTATGATTAAAAATTATTTAGGATTGATCTATTTATCAAAATTTGTTCAACTGAGAAGAAATTTGTTTGAAGAAAACTTTAAAATAAACTAAATAATTTAGGCATAAACTGCATTTAGGTACTCGGCATTGTATTGGCGCCGCGCTAATGTCCGGCGCCTTCACTTCACCGATTTATTTTAACTTTAGTTTATTGTACCGTTTTTTGTTTAATACAATTAACATCGAATGGTTCCAACCTCTCGACAACTAGTTCCAATTTCAGAGATGCCTTCGTTGACACTACTGCCGCATATTTTTAAACTTTATGAACTTTTAATCAATTAGACAACTTCTCTATATTGCCGAGTTTAAGTTTTGATATAATTGCAGTGCTTTCTAATTCTTTAATTATTACCATCTTCCCTCAGTTTTAAGATTTCTTAAATTCATCGAAAAACCCTTTAAAGAGTTACCAAAATTACCAAAATTATTTTCTCAGTGTCCATAATTATTAAAATAATAAATATTAATTAAATTACTATTATTTTATATTCCATCGTAGTCTTATCTTTTGTTAAAAAAAAGTCCCAATACATTTTTTGAAACATTGTCATGGTTGGTTAAATTATTCTTTTTTTTTTCAGTTAAAATTTAAACCTAAAATACGTAAATATTCTTAATTCCGCTTATAAGACTTCAGGCCTTAATTCAGAGCAATTTCACTCGACCTAATGCATCTAATATTTAAATGAAGCTCCCATTGTGCCAGTGATGTTATTAGCACAACATAAATATTGTTATAGCGAAACTCTAGCGAAAATCTAGACAATTAATCAGAGGCAATAATATTTAAAGTTCAAACACAGATATAATTTCAATTAGAGTTAATTAGTTTGTCAAACCTTTTTGTACAAGACGAAACTGTTCCGTCCTCGGCTTTCAGTAATTTGTTTGGAAATAAGCTCCTTGCAAGCGGCAACTTCGCCTCGTACGTGTAACGAGTGTATTAACCAGTTAAAACGTTCCATAGTTTGCGGATAAGCCTCTTGTTTCGACAAAGAACTTCTTTCAGCCAAGGAGCGTTCGTTATGTCCTGAAACGTGCAAAGTGATGTTTTGCAATATAGGTACTGTACTGGTTCGTTCCTCTTGAAAGTTTAAGAAACTGCTAAAGTTAGGGACTAAGAAGCAAGTCTAGATTGCACTTCAAATGCGATCGATTACTTCTTATTTCGTCCTTACCTGCCGATTTCAGCGAATGAGTTCCGTTGGCTAGTATAGCACTCATATTGCTTTAACACTGATGAGATTTCTTTTGGATTCTTATTTAACTGTCAACATTGGCCGATTGCTCCGTTGGCGATTTCAATGAAAACAACTAGAAGAAGCTACTACAAGTGTTTGTGTTTGTTGTAGTTATGGTTACTTCGAGTATAAGTCTTGTGCTCAGAAAAATCGATTGAACACGTTTTCATATTAGAATAGTTATAATTTAACATGATTCAAAAACTCTTTGTCGGTTTTGTGACCAAATTAACAACTTTTTTATAGTGAAATCGATTTACTTTTACATTTAATTTTTGTTAACTAGTTTTTTCCCCTCGTTTTAATTAAAAGTTAATTGAGTTTGCTTTACAGTTCGTTTTAAGGGCTTTTTTTTCAAAATTAACAAACAAATTCGTGTTCGCATAGAAATAAATTATCCTTTACATTATGGTTATGATTTATTTTTGCAGTAATATTTAATGATGTAGTTCCTATTTTTAGTTAAATGGTTTATCTATTTTGTTGGGTTCTAAAACAGAGAGTGATGGATTGGAAATATTTTAAACTTTTAAATAAAGTTTAAATACAGTTAAATTTAATTTCTTCATGAGCACATTTAATTTAAATTGTTTTCAAGATGATTTTAAGTGGTTTTCTGTCGTATTTTTAACTTTATTTTTTAAAAGTGCTTAAAATGAAAATAGGATTTCTAGCAATTTTATTATTATACTTTGAAAACTTTTGTAATATCATTTTTATTGACAAAATTGAAAAAACTTACGCCTTCTTTCTATGGCTTTAACTTTTAAAGAAATAAACCAATATTTTTATTATTGAAAGGGTTGAGTTATTATGTGGAAATCTTTTACGATTGCTAATTTTTTTTTTTTTTTAAATCATTTATTTTAAATATCAAAAATATTGTTTTTAAAAGGAAAAGAAAGATATTGTCATTTCAATGACAGTGTACTCACTTAAAAAAATATATAATTCTGTCTTCCTTAGATTAATTAAAATACCAAATCATTCTAATAGTATAAAATAACATGTTTCAAATTTTAAATCTGAAACTTTAGAAATATTTTATTGAGTATATAGCGAAATGAAATTTTATCATAAGCTTGAATATTTGCTATTTTCCCTTTCTAGTATACCTTCGAGCTATGACAAAAGAAAATTCTTTGTTAACTTTGACAGTTTCATAATAACTGAAAAATTTACTACTCCTGAAGAAATTTATAGCTTAAATATAACTTAATCTTTGAAATCAATATGGAATTTTATTATAAAATTTTTAAATTCCTTGTTGGACAAGAATTTTTTCAATAAATTACGATTTCGCTTGTTTTTTCTATTTAATAAGGTATAAAAAATAAATTATAAGCCTATTAAGTAATAATGTAGTAAATATTTTTAATGTTGCATTTAAATAATACTTTCTAGGAAAAATGATCTAAAAAAACATTTACAGATTAAAAATTTCTTGATAGTGAATAATATAGTGCCGTATGAAATTTGCTTTGAGATTGTTAACTTTTTTTACAAAAAATTTTTCAATCCCTTTCGAGCTTAAAAATATCTCTTGACATTTGTTTTAGCTAAAAGCTATATTATTTTTTAATTAAAAAAACCCAATTTTACTTTTGCAAAACTGTTGTTTTCTGTTCATTTTTTTTAGTCAAAAAGTATTTTAATCCTATATTTTAACATTGGAATTATTCCTTTCTAATTGCGGATTCTGTGCAATGTAAAAAGTTTATTTAATCATATTAATTATTGTAATATTAACTTTGTTTTTCGATAAATACTTATTCTTAATAAGAAAAGTTTTAAATGAAGCCCCGAATCAAATTAAATTAAACTTGATGGGTATCTCAAAAACAACTCGTCTGATTTTAAAGTTGAAAAGCAAGTGTACGGTGGTACAACAAAAAGAATTGTGTTTATTCCAGAAAAAGTATTTAGTTAATATTATTAGAAGAGCGCTTAAATTCAAAAGATTTATGACCAAATCTGTTTAGTTGAAGAGAATTAGAGATGCAATAGTCAGGATAAACTCCATTTGCCAAGCGAAACAAGTACCTATAAAACAACTTTCGAGTACATTATAGTCGGGCCCATCAAGTAAATAACTGTTTTTATATGTTTTAAAGTTTTTAATTACCGTTTAAGAATTTTATTTATTTATTATTTTGCTATTAAAAAAACTTGATATGAAGGCGCCGGTCCATAACTTAATTTTTTTACCACTTTTATTGCGCTCAGCATTCAACGGAAATTGAATCTATTTTAAACTTTTCATTTAAGAAATTACTTAAATTATTAAATTTCATTAATGGGATTAATAGTTAATTACATTTTAAGCGCTTGTTTTAAGGTTTCGCCGCATGAGCGCTATATTGCTCCATACAAATAGCGAACAGATATAAGGCAGAAGCAAAGAGCACTTTTTGAGTTATTCTAAAAAAACGAAATCTCCATCAGTTAGCATTGCAAAAGGTAAAGTAACCATGGCGTCATAGCAACAAATTCCCTTAACAGAATATGATGATTAGTTCCCTAGAAATAACTCACAAAGCATATAGTTACTAAATATAACTTTTCTCAAAGGTCTTTTTACGCTGAATAGATATATATGAGTGAATAATAAATGGGTGGTTAAAAAAGAAAACAAAAGATGTTATTTTGATTTTAAAGTAATATTTTTTTAAGTTTTTTTTCTCACGGCTACACTTTGTTCAAGTTGTACTATAAATTTTTAATATAATTTTAATTAGTTTTAAAAGGACTCGAAAATGAAAACGAGCAAAATGAAAAAATGCTCTACGTCTATCTTTTTGTTACTTCCGGTTATACTGGTAACTGCCACCTACTTTTTATATGGAATAATTCAATTTTTATTCCACAATTTGATTTCTTAGTCATAAAAATCAAAAAAGATTTAAAAAAATGGGATTTTTACTCTATCACCCTTTTTTTATATTATCCTTAACCTTAAAACTTTTTGGTTATTATCCTTCATTAGCGCTTTTTTATAAATAAATTATATATTGAAAAAATTTGGTAGGCCCTATCGAAAAAAAAATGTCTAAAAATATAATTTTTAAAGGAAAATATTTTTTTTAACTGTATCCAAATTCAATGCTTTTGCTTAAAAAATTTTTGAAATGAGAGAGCCAGTGGCCTGGAAATTAAAAAAAATATCTCATTGTATTTCTGGTTTCTTTTTTTCACCTGGTTTATTATTATTATTATGTTATTGCGTTGGTGGAATCATATCTTTTGATGTGGCAAAATTAACTCTAATTAGGAGATTTCCTCAATGACCAGATATAATCACAAGTAGATACAGACAAATTAACTTAACTTGATATTTGTCTAATAAAAAATAAGTAAAAATTACCATTTGCTTCATTTAATGGGAAATTTTCATTAAAAAATCTCGCAACATAATAAGAAAAGTTGATAAATCAATAAAACTTTACCGAAAGCATAAAAATATTTACCAGTCTTCAAATATTTAATCTATTTCATATTTTCTTTTATCTGAGTTTTATTTATTAACATTCAGGGTAATTTGAAATGTTTCAAAAATAATACAATTAATCTGTTTTTTGATTTATAAGACTTTAAGTGAAGTTAATGTAGCCTAAGTTTTAAAGAAAATAAAAAACCACAATAAAGTCATAAAATTTTTACAGCAAAAAAAAAAAATTAAAAACCAAGAAACAAAAGGGTAATTTTTGAACTCTTCTCCATTACAATACCTGGATTAAGTGTTTCAATGGGTGATAGATGTTAGATGTAAAGAGTATATCTACTTCATTCGATCTTCTACTATCAAAAATATAACGTACGACTACGAAATAAACTTTGACATACGATAAATCATAAAAATGATTTAGAGAATCTGTGCTATAAATAAAAAATGAATCGCCATTATTCGAGAATTCTTTGAAGTCTGAAAAAGAAGACCCTATACAAGCGCTACACTTGCTCTGTAAATTTGATTTAAAAGACAGTGGCGGCTTATTGATTGCTCCCATCAGTAAGTATAACATGAAGTGATGAGCAAACACGGGAAATATTCGAAGCACACAGCGATTTAAATAAATTACATATAATAAACGCCGATGTTGGAAAATTGTTTGTTCCGCGAGTTACACACCGTTGAAATTCCGCCGTTATAAAGTGAAATGCCTCGCTACAATTCCATCGTTATCGTTTTATTGCTGAGTTACGTAATGCTTTCCCCTGCAATGATCCGCCTCGACGGATGCACAATTGCCGCGGAAAACTTGCGAATAATTCACAATCGATATTTCGCCAATACGAGCTCCATAATGGTCTACAACTTATTACCGGCGAACGGTCGTTATGCCAATTACATGGATGCCGCATTTCAATCATTTTTCCAGCTGGAACTGGCTGTTACCATTGCGAACCAAGACCGTGCACCTCCAACCGGATATCAATACATAATCCTTGTAATGGGAATGGGAACTAAGTCCCGACCGAAGCTGCAGCACTTGGATGCCAGCGCGATCTATTTGGTCCTCTATATGGATGCCGTCCACTCCGGCCACTTTATAACTTTATTGAATTCCCTGTGGACGCAATATAATGTGCTTGATGTCATCGCCGTAGCGCCCTGCAGTGACACTCCATTTGCTTTATTCAGTTTTGATCCTTTTGTGCTGATGAACGGAACGTGGGGAGCCGTCAAGTCTGCCACCGCGTTATCCGGTGCTGATTTTTTAAAACTCAGGGATTCCTTCAACGGATACACGTTTCACGTGGCGATGTTCTATCGGATGCCCACAGCTGTGCCCAACATTTCCTTGCCGGAAGATTTGAGTTGCAAGAGCGCAAAAAAATCGGATTTCGATGGGTTCGACGGATGTATACTGAAGAATTTAGCAGATAAGCTGAATTTCACCACCGGTTTACTTAGGAGTCCCACTTATGGCACCCGGCTGGCAAATGGGACGTTCACTGGAGCCGTGGCTGACGTTATTAATAAAATGGCTCTGTTTGCCGGCAACGGACGGTTTGTTTCCTACGGCATGAGCGAAAGTATCGCTTTCACCACTCCGGTCATTACGGATGATATTTGTTTTATTGCACCGAAAGCTTTGAGGGTCCCTCAATGGTTAACGGTGTTCAACTGTTTTAAGCCAAGTACATGGATGCTTATGTTGGCCCTATTGATAAGCTTGAGTTTACTGAAACACAACTTTTGGAATTGTTTCTTTCAGTGTAAAACAAATCGTCCGAAGGGACAATTCAGCGAAGTGCTGATAAATATGTGGGCGCTTTTTCTCAGCGTGCCTGTAACGATGTCCGCCAATTTATCTTTGTCCCGAAGAATCTTTCTGGCGACAATTTTTATGTTCAATGTGATTTTTGCTGGCATTTTTCAGGGAAGTCTCTTTAAATCATTCAGCACTGTTGCTTATTATTCGGATATTAATACTTTGGAGGAACTGTACGAGTCGGGTTTGCCGGTAGCTACAAGCATTGAAGAAATATTTCAGGATGGAAGTTTCGATATTATGAAGAAGTTATCTACGAGGCGTATTTTTATAAGGGAGAAACCGATCGTTAGAAGCGCGCTTATGAGAGATGTGGTGGCCGCTGAGCGGAAAAACGATGCTAAGTTTTTGATACAGTCTCGATACAGGACCAATGAAGGACAACCTATGTTACACATCGTTAAGCAATGTCCTTCGACTTACTTTCTGGCATACGCCATGCAGAAAAATTCAGCCATCACCAAGAGGTTTAATTCCGTTCTGTTGAGATTTTCGCAGAGCGGTTTGCTTGATAAATGGAGAACAGATCTGGTTGAATTTCTAACTGTGAGGAAACGATTCGAAATGGTGTACGAAGCGCCCGAACAAGCTTTTGCTTTGGAGGACGTCCAAATGGCTTTTTATTTGTTGTTTGCCGGTCATTGTATTGCTAGTTTTACTTTCGTACTTGAAAGATTCAAAATGTTTAAACTTATTTCAAAGATAAAGTAGATTTATGTATATAAAGAAATATATTTACAATCTTTTTAGACTTTAATAATTTTTATTTGATAACTTTTGATTAAAAAGTCACTATTTTTTTACAATAACTAACTGTTTTCGTTTATTCTAAATCAATTAGAGAGACTGTATGTGAAAGCGGAAAGTTCGGTAATGCGATATTATTAAAAGTGGATCAAAATGTTTTTTGTTTAGATTCAGTAAGAAATAAAACATGAATAATTAAATAAGTAGATATTAAAATAATATAGTTGGTAACTACTTATAGGT
Source organism: Holobus sp. GC000080 (assembly GCA_030556065.1). Lineage (NCBI taxonomy): Eukaryota > Metazoa > Arthropoda > Insecta > Coleoptera > Staphylinidae > Holobus > Holobus sp. GC000080. Next base: position 10,883 of record JASKGO010007567.1, on the reverse strand, counting down.
ATAACAGGCAAAAGGGCACCATGCTGGATCTAGAAAATACCTAATTTAAATCGATTTCGCATTTAGTGAAAAATGCCATGATTAAAATGTATAAGTATATTCGCATGAATTAATGTAAATAAATTCTTTAGAATTTATTAATTCTATATAATTGATACCCAATATTTTACAATTTTAAAGTATTTTTAATTTTTCGGCAATAGTATCAAAAATAAATATAAAATATGCCAATTGAACAAATAATGTTTTCATCACAAATTCCAATTCGAATTTATTTTTTAATTCTCTTTATAGAATTTAATTATTTTGTACTATATAAAAACGAATGAGATGTATTTTACCTCGCTCTGCATTCAACTGATTCATTACATTACTACTTTTATCTTTTAATTTCCGCAATTAATTTTTTTAAATTGAATGGTTTTTTCTTTTCAGTATTGTAGCAAAGTGGGTATATTGAAAGCAAAATATAAAATGTAATGAAGGATGCCGTTCAAAGTAGCAAAGTTGGTTACTATTTCCGGTATAATCTAAAGGGCTGTCATTCGAAAATAATTTCAATCAACTTCTTCTTGAGAAGCTCTCAGAGAAATATACTCTCTGATATAAGGGGTGGCTTTTAAAGTGGACTTAATATTATTATTTTTAGCATTTTGACACTTCCGGCAATGCAGGATGTAGACGTCAATTTTTATATATTTAATTGACTTTTATCATTTTTCAATTGTCTGTATTAAAAATAAGAAGATTTAGCTGATTTGAGAAATATAATTTGGTTTCCTTCTAATTATTTTTTTGAAAAAATTGATGTTTTACGAAAAAACAAGACCTTTTTTATTTCTTGCCATAAATAAATAATTCATTATAGTAATTATTTATTACCATGATAAATGATCTTGCCTTATGTTCTTTGTTTATTGTGCAAATCATTGAAAAAATCGCAAAATTAACATTATTTAATCCAAATAGATATGTTTTTAGTCAACTCATCTAAACATTACTTATTTAAATTACTTAGTTACGTTAGTTTTAATTCGAATGAATTAATATTTTTATAAGTAAACGTAATAAAAAAAAATATTTATAGAAAATCGTTTCTATTTTATTTTATTAATAAAATCGAAATATGAATTAAATATGATGGTACTATGAAATATATTATAATAACAAAAGGAATTATTGTTCTACGCACAATTGTCCCCCAATTAATTTCCTTTGAAGAAAACCAACGGTTATAACGAAACTTAATATCAACTTTGATACTTTTAAAGAGATTTTTCTTTTTCCAATCTTTTTCAGACTTCCGGTTACTTTAGAAAAAATGGCATCTCACGAAAAATCATATATTTTTCATTGTAACTTTAATTAAATAATTCGATATAATAAATATTACTATAATTGCGCATCCATATCTTTTTTTTAAATTTTGTGTAAAAAAAAAATACATCTTAAAAGCAAGATAACTTTATTTTTTCAAATGGAACCACCCATCTTTAAATTAATATCTTTGTTTGGTATAAAAAATACAAATAAGTCCTAATTGAACAATGGATACTTTTTGAGTTATTCCCAAAAAACGAAATCTCCATTAGTTAGCATTGCTAGAGAGTGACGTTACTACTGTGGCATAGCAACATACTCCCATAAGAACACATAGTGATTTAGTTTTCATAAAATAACTCAAAAAGTATTCATACCAGAACTATCAAATATAAATTTTCTCAGAGGTCTTTTTTCGCTTAATAATGCTATTGAATAAAAAATGAAGTGGCTTAGATTTTAAATAAGTAAGTGCGGCGTTGAGGGTAATTATGATAGCAAAAATAAAAATTGGTCAATTTTAAATTGTTCTCCAAAAACCGTAAACCGGTCAATTAAAAAAAGTCATCCTAATGTGTATATTGATTTTGCAAATTTTGACTCGATATTTTATTGTGAATTTTTGTTAATTATAACGTTAATACAATGAAAATGTGAATTATGATACAGGAAACAGTAGTATTGTTCCAACCCTTTAATTGTCTTCAACTTGCTTTATTCAGTCTTCTTATTATTGATTCTACTCGTAAAGCAAAAAAAAATTGTATAAAAAAATTGCTTCTTTGATGTTCATAAATTAGCAATCGTTGTTGAGAAAAGCTCATAAAATATACTGCATAATATCTTAATTAAATTCTCGGTTTAATTGAATTTAATTGGCAATTTTTATTCTAATTAATTATTAATTAAAATGAAGTGCTTAATTGAAAACGTTAAAAACTAATTGAAACTAGCTAGACGTACAAAATGTGTCCAAGTGTCAAAATCATCAAAATCATATTGTGAAAAGATATAACCCTTGCAACTTTCATCAAGTTCAATTATGTTTTCCATATCTTCGTACGTAACAGTCGGCAAAGCACTTTACACTTTGCTAGTTCTTTTCGTTGTGTACCGCATAGTGGCCTCATTATCGAGCACATTGGGTATTTCCGCAGTGTCCGTTTTCATTGGCAGCGTGATGGTTTTCCGCAAATATTACAGCGAAGGACTTGCATTCGTCCTGATCCTGGGACATTTTCTGTACACGTTTGCAAAATGTGCCATTTACGGACAACCGGCCACTGAAACTGCAACGATCGCCATTGAAGATAACGGCAGTTTACGCGCTAATGATGCGTGCAAGATTGATGACGCACATTCATCGGGAGTGATGAAATTGCAAGAGGCCGGCCATCGTTTAGAACAGATTAAACTGTCCTGCGAATTACAGAACAATAAACAGGACGATATTGGAGACGCTAATGTCCTTTGTATGTTCAGTGACAGCGAGGACGCTGTAAGTGATATGGAAAATATGGAAAATGGTGATGTGACAAACGATGGCCGCTTTTTTGACGATTCCAAAGGGAACCAAGAGGAGATAGAGCTTTGTGCGGGCTCCAGTTTTACCGTTGCCAGTCTAGATTATTAGCTTTGTTCTCACTGGATTTCCTAATTGTTTTTCAAGTATTTCATTTTATTCATGACTTTTATTTTTATTTTTTGTTTATTTCATATTTAATAAATGCATTTATGAAGGGTATATTTTTCCATCACCCATTGATTTATTTTTAAAGAAGTTACAGGAATTTCAATATAGACATATCTTTACTTGACGAGTTGATGTAACTCATTTCCAAGAAGACAGTTCGTCCGATTACACCGGAAGTCCTTTCCAACTTTATTACTGTAAAAGGCAAACTATATTTTTATTTTGTTTTTATAAGGGTCTTAAAATAAAAATTATTTTAGCACTATATTTATTTAAAAAAAAATTTGAGATATTAATTTTATTTTTATTATGCAAATTTTGTAAAAGTTTGCGACTGCTTTCTAAAGCTCCCATTTGTAAAATAATGAACCAATCTTAACCGTTTTTTTTCTATCTTCTTAAATCATGTTTTTTACATTTTTAAATTTTAAATAATTTCTGTTATTTTTTTTATAATAAAGTTTAATTAAAATTGATAATTAAAAATTGTGACTCGGCGATTTTTAAGAGCTCCATTAAATATTTCTCAATCTGAAAAGATCATTTTTTGCCTTTAAATATTTCGTAAAGTTATTACACTTTTCTTGTAGTAAATAGAAAAAATGGTTTTCTCAACTCAAACTTTTACGGTTTTAAACGTAGAGATTCGATTAAACTTATATCTCTTTAGAAAAATTAGATATATCCACTGGTTTCCGAATTATTAAAAAAAAAACGAAAATAAGCGATTTTTTATGATTTATTCCAAGAAAACTATTTGATATAGAATCGAAGTAATAATTATTCTTAAATAGACACTTCACTTTTAAATACACCAAAAATAATTTTACTAAATTTCAATGGTTTGCTTGACTTTCGATATCGTTGGAAAGAAATAAGATTTGATAAGCTCAAAGCCAACGATGGTTTTTATTTAAATAAATGGAAGCTTATTTTTTATCTCTAAAAGAAAGTAAGTTATCGAAATTATGTAAAATTATTTTGATTATATTTAACAATATCTGTTAGAAACTATTTTTTTTATGCCTAATAGTTTTCTTGCAAAAATGTCCGATTTCTAATTAAAAATAACAAATTTGAATATTATTGCTAAGAAATGGATCATCCTATACTATATTTAACCATAGTGAAGAATTAATTAATTTAATAATATATTAATTAAAATATTATTTAAAGAATTTTTCTTGAACCGTTTAGGATTACAGTCCAAGGCGTATTTAATGCACCCTCTACACTATTTTTAAATTGATTTGAATTAATTACAATTGGTAAAACTGTACGATTTTTAATTTACTGAATTTTTACTCGATATACAGAAACTGAAATTAATTGAAAAAAGTTATGTGTCAATTTTCAGTTTTCCTACATCAGATAAAAGCTTAATGCATTTTAAATGGACTATCTATAACTCATTTTCAACTAGACAATAATGCTAGCAAATATGGGCAAATAGGAAAAATGTACGAATACGAGCACGATATCTGTGATTCGCAGAAATGCACTGTTTTAAATGATTATTCAAACGTTATACATGAAAGTGAAAAAACAAGAAAAAAAAAAACTTCCATTCCAACCTTTTTTTTTGTAAATTTCAATGCATTGGCTATGAACCAGCAAATGGTTTTTACCTTTACCGTTGGCAATTTCAGTAAAATCGAGCCAAATTTCGAGAGCTTTAGAAAAAAAAAGTTGGGTTTGATGGATGCCTGCTGATGTGACGTAATGTAAATACTGTGTTGGCAATGTTTATTAGGGTCAATTTTTGATTGGCTATTTGTTAAAAGTTTTTTTATTTAAACTGCGCTTTGGTTAAACTGAGTCCATTTATTACCATTTTCCATCACAGGCCCATATGCAATGCAAATGTTATCCTCGCAGTACCTCTCTATTCCTCTATTCCATTAAATTTATTGCTGTCTAGATAAAATGCAGAAATGCCACTGTCTGTCGGAGTGGTAACATTACGATTACAACGCAACTTGCCTTGCCATTCATTTGCCATCAATCATGTTGTCTTCAAAGTTGATTTTTTATTAATATGGATTTTTCAATTATTTTTTATGCAATTTGTTTCTCCATGGCTTTTTTTATGCGAAATATGAAACTCATTTATTTTTATACAACATTTTCTTGACATTTTGATGTAGTCTATTATTTATCCTATTATTATTACTCTTGAGTACTAATGGAGACTAATTTTTATTAAATAAGAAACTTTAATTATTTTATTTCTTTGAAGGTATTTGCAAGTTGGCTATAATACCTATAAAGGTATTAGTTCCGCGCTTTTGTAACTAACTGCCATTTTCATTTATTTTCCCAATAACCTGCTTTTGATAATAATTTCAGAAATACTAACAATAAACTCTCAAGTATAAATTTATTTGGAATTGAATTTTCAGCAAAATTATTGAAATAAAATGGCTCTTTCGCTTTCTTTTGTTTTGCGAAGAAAATAAATCAAATAAAAAGAACAACTGAATTGTAAATTTAAATTATATTTCCCTTTTATCTTTTACGTAATATTAAAAGCTTTCCATGTGCTTATTGATGTTGTAATGCGATAATACTGGGTGCACTATCGAAATAACCAAGGAATAATGAGTTTGTGAATATTAATTAAAATTTATTTAATTCGATGTGCCACACTTATCAGTGAAACTAAAATTATCAAAATTATATATTTTTGCAATTAAATTATTTTATTTTTACAAGGAATTTAAATATGAAAAATTGAATGTATTACTAACAAACTATATCAAAATAAGTTTCGGAATTTTGAAATGTGTATAGTTTCCGTGATAATTTAATAGAAATTCTGAAATTAGGAGTCGCTTTTTTGCTCTAAAGGACAACGAAATGCGGTATTTATATTGTCGCTCCTTTAAAATTTTCAAATGGAACACCATGTCAATTTACTATTATTTTATTAATAAATGTTTCTTGGTTTTCTTTCATACTGTCCTTTTTGAACAAAAAGGAAATTAATTATTTTCATATGAATCGCAAAAGCCATCAAAAGCTTTATCTTTTGCTTTCCATTATCTTCGCGAATTCATTTTCTGTGATTATTTTTATGTGTACATATACATATATTTTTATCACCAGTCCACAGTTTACATCGACGTTGCCTTTTCAGCAGGTATTTTTTCATTACTCGAAAAGCAATTTGCACCGAGAGAAAGAGAGAAAAAGAGCGGAAAACCCTATGCGATCTTAAAAATTATTACTTTCAATTATGCGATTATTAAAACACCACCCACTTCTCTTTATATTTATTCTCCAATTTTCCGATGAAAAAAAAAGTCCTGACAATATTTCATCTTTGATGTTTCGAATGTGATAATACAATACAATATTAGCTGGCTTTTTTGTGTGGTGCGCCCTTACCACGGTTTCGCTGCTATAAAAATTGACTAACAAAAGCAAGTCGCAAACACACAGGGATCGCAAACAAAGCTGGTGAAAGGAAACTCGAGCAAATTTAATGCATAGAAATGAACGTCATTATTTAATACTTTTTAGCGAATTTGCATAGAAAATATTCCCATATTCCTTCTGCCAATGCTATTTACGGCATTTGCGGAAGACGAAAGATCCCTCTTACCGAAAGTTATGCGTCGCATGATTATTATTATTATTACGTTACGACATACGCGTTGTGTTTGAATTGTAAAGTTGTAGAATTTCCTCGCGGAAGGCCTGGAAGTACTGCTGATGACAAACGCGCTCTCTGAATTTCTATACAGGCTTAGTGTTTTTTTTTTATTATTAGGAAACGACAACTGGTTCCTTCACTTATTAAATTCTCAATTTAATTCTTAATCTACGCAAATAGTTTCAGCTTTCGAAATTATACCGGTAATTGGGGGCAACTTTGTCATTTTAAATTGAACGCACTAAATATTATTTCTTTGTTGGATTCTTTTAAGAAGAATTAAAATGAAAGGAATTTTGAAAGACGTTTTTCCTCCTTCTCAACTTCTGATGATTTTGTAATCATACTTTAGTTATTTTTGATGATTATTTGATGATTCTTTTCTATTCTTAAATCATAATCTTAGTATATTTGCGACGTCAATTTATAAATTATTATAAATACCACTGGGTTTCGCAAAAGAGAGAAATTCTAAAAATTGTTATAAAATAAATAAATTCATTATTTTTAATGGATCCTCAAATTTTTTATTTACTTATTTATTTGAATATAAAAGTCTTCTCGAAAAGGGTATGTTCAGTTTGTCTTTTATGAATAGTTCTATAGAAGTTTTAATGAAACTAAATAGTCTACTAAATGTTTGTTACTTTGTGTGGCTCAACATTATATATTGCCTTGTCAATAAAAAACTAATTTAGGTTTAATGAAAATTTTACTTAAATTTTTATTGTTCACTTATTTATCTTGGAGTAGATAGATTAGAGCTGAATAAAAAATATATTTCTTTCCTGCCAAGGGATATCTCCTCAAGGTACCACCTATGTACAACTTAATGATGTCAAGAAAAATGGACAACGCCATTTTTGTATTACCAAAAAGACCTTTTTTTTTGTAAAAAAAAAGTAATTTATTTCAATCACTGTTTTCATGATTACACATGGTAATAAATTACTTTTTGATACAAATTAAAGCAAAATTCCTTAAAACTTTGTTGTTGAATAAATTTAAAATTATTTTTCCTATAATGTACCAAATAAGATAAGTCCAATGGGATGAATAAATAATAGATGGTTTCATTTAAGCAAATATATTTTTCTATAATCTTTTGCGAATGCACTTTATAAGTTATTTAATATGCCATTTATGACTTACAACTTATCAATATAAATATCAATTTATTAAGTTAACTTTTTAAATAACTAAGCTATTCTTTTTTACATAGCAAATCTTTATTTTCTCAACAATAACAACAACAAACAAATAGAAAAATAAAAACAATCCCACTTTGAAATAAAAATTAAGATTTCCATTTTAACAAATAAGCTTGAGACGTTTAATAATCTTTTTCCGGTATACTAGAAATCGAAAGTTCTAACTATTGTCCTAACATAAAAAAGTAACCCTATAGCCTGGGGGTTTACTGTGAGTGTGAGTTTGCCAGTGTGTGCGTGGGTTTCCCTTGAAGCTTCCCGAAGGCTGCGAACAGGACAAGTGTAATTTCAGTTGAACGCCAGCTACCGGTTCGCGTAGTTCGCAACGCATCCTCGCGAGATATTTTTAGCTGAAACTGAAGAGAACTTTTATATTCGTAGAAAATTAATTTACTCTTTTTCTGCCGTTTTATATCAAAAGCAGTGTTTATGTTCTTAATTCTTGCGTTTATATACAGTGCAAATTTATGGGCTGCTGAAGTAATAACTGTATCGTAAAAAGTTCACCTTTTACTCAGTGGGCTGTTTTGTTTATGTTTGTCGTGTTGATTTTTTATGACTTTCGGTCAAAGGGTAAATCTCGTAAATCTTTTTTGTTTTTAATTCTTTGTTTGATATTTGGACTTTTGAATGTTCTCTTATTTCGTATTTTGCTTTTTTATGCAAGTGTTGTTATTTTCATGAAACCTTTTTTATGAGCTGTTTTTACATAATCGCAAATTGTTTTTTTTTTCTTCTTGCAGTTAATTTTTAAAAACAAAAATCTAATTAGGCTGATTATGTTTTATATTTGCAAATATCATTTAATTGTAAAGTAATGGTAATATTTTCCAAAAAATGAAACATTTAGCTCTTATAAAACATTCAGACTCATTTTTTTTCTTTTCACTATTAATATTATTTAATATATTTCTTAAGTTATATAACATGTAATAAAAGCTTTTATTGATTCTGCAAAACGAAAATTAGTTTTTCAAGGAAGCAAACTTTTAAACTAATCAGCACATCATCAAACTTATAAGTTTTCTGAAAAACTAACTTCCGAAGCGAAAGAAAAAAACCTCCGACACGATTTTACATAACATTACGTCTTTTTTAACAGTTTCCAGTACATTGTGTGTAAAAGATGCTGGAATAAAACTAAAAATTAGGAGCTTCTTCCGTGCGGCGCTAATGCAGCACTTGACGTCTTAATAAATAAGTAGAAAGTGCAAAAGTGCGAAAAAATGAACGGAAGCGAGTGCCATTGTCGGGACTCGTTCGCCACTCATCTGTCAATTCAATATGGCAAGAGTCTGCACGTCTATTTCGCCCTAGTGGTCTGCCTATTCGGAACGATATCCAACTTGTTGAATGTGGCGGTACTTACGCGGAAGGAGATGGTCTGCGCACCCATCAATCGAATCCTGACGGCTTTGGCGGTAGCCGATATGTTCATTATGGTGGAATATATTCCCTTCGCCTACTACTATTACGTCGAGCTGCCTGGAAAACTGAATTTTCCGCATTGGGGTGCAGTCTACATGCTTATTCATATGCACTTCACGCAAATTCTCCACACTATATCCGTCTGCTTGACGTTGTTTCTTGCCATTTGGAGATACTTGGCTATTGGGTGAGACATTGATGTTCATTTCACAGATCCACTCGTTTGATATATCTGTCTAGGTATTTTCATTTTGTTTAAATTTTTTGAAAGTTTTGTTTCTTTTAAGTGATTGGAATTTCTATAAAACAATTGATATTTTTCTCTTCCTTATAAATAAACAAAAAGTAGGAGAAATTTGCATAATAAATGTACAGGGTGACTAATTAAATTCGTTCTCTAAAATACAGGGTGCTTATTCTAATGGTCGATTAACCATATCATATCAATAAAACAGGAAACTTCATCGATTTACTAGGAGTTTCTGTCCAAAGGAACGGCTAGACCAACAGACAGCAAATTATTATGTCAGGTCTTTTATTAAGCTAACGTGTCGTTACTATTTAGTGACTTCATCAGAGCAATTCAACAGTATCATTAAATTAACCAAATAAAAAAATAACAACAATGGTTTTAAAACCGTACGTACCTTATTAAAATAAGCCATCCTTATAGTTGGTAATTGGTAAGTGTTGGGCGATTATTAAAAATCATCGATTATGCCCAATTAAAAATCATCGATTATTACCCAACTACCGGGTAGATACAAAATGGGATAATGAATAATTCAGATAACTTTGACGACAATTTGAGTTTCAACAAGATTTTGGAAACAATTTAAAATTACAATTTTAAACAATAACAGTATAATAACCAATGTACAGGATGTCCCAGCGAAAAGTATCCACCCGGAATAACATGAAAACTACTCATTTTAAGAAAAATCCCTGAAACACGTCAATTTTTGTTGTTAGGGGGACATCTTTTGGAATATTTCGTTATGGTGTAACAGTCACCCCCTGCCCCCCACGGCCCCCGACTTAAAAATGGGGGGTCGAGTGACCCCTCATTTTAAAGAGAATATTTTTTTCAATATGTGAAAATCGCATTTAAATCGATTCAATAGTTATGTTGAAATTAATTAATGAAATTGATTCAAATTGCCCACTAGAAACTATGAGTCAAATTTGTAAAGACATAAGCCCACTCATAAAAGCTAAAACCACCAGAGTAGAAATTAAGGAGGCGTGGCCATTGCTACAGGAAGCCCTGGCTGCGGCCATGTCATCGGCTAGGAAAAATCAGCCATCAACCTCGGAAGTGGGTGTTCAAGTAAAAATCAGCCAAAAATTCCAATTTAGCGAGCTTAGAGCTGGAAACCCCCTGGAGGGTCACGATGGTGACGCCTTCATGGTTCTCGTGGAAAGTGGCAACGAGGACATGAATGGAGGGTATGCCAAACTGGCACGGGAGCATTACCCGGTTTTAAAGCGCATGGGAGGCCCCATTAGTATGGCTAGGGAGGAGGTGATCGCCGATCAAATCGACCCCGAGAAGGAGGTGCCCCCGACTAGG
>JASKGO010007563.1:0-33163 GCA_030556065.1 Holobus sp. GC000080 | reverse complement strand
AGGTTCCTCGACAATTTTATTGAGGGATTTACGGCCTTTCGGTAGCACCCCTGCTAATAATCTCAAGTACTATTCTAATTGCGGGTTCATAAAGTGTCGAGTCTTCAACATACACTCAATAAATTATATCTCGCGAGGAAATTTTTTTTATCAAGACTCGCAGGAAGTCTTCTTGTACATGAAGAAAAAGAAGATGATGGTGATGAAAAAAAAAAAGGTGAAAATTACACGAAACTGTAAATGCATCGAACGTCCTTGAACTCCTTGGACCGCAAGAGCCGGTTTAAGGACTACTAAACAGTTACTTATCTCTTCGCGTCTTGTTCTTTTCCTTTTGGTGCGGCTCGCACAGTCCTCGTGCAGAACTGTTAAGTTTTAGAGAAGAAGCGGTCAGGAAACGAACGGGAATCGCATTCCCTTTGGAAAACGAGCTCTTTTATTGCTTCCAAACATACAAATTAAATTTTATTCGTTTGCATTGCGCATTTTTTTTACTTATTGCTAAACGAAAAAAAAAAAACGGCGGAAAACTTTCGAAGAAAATAAAAGAAAAAGGTTGATTGGTACCGAAACGAAAAGAACACACATGAAGAACCAAAGAGGGCAATTACGCAATTAGTTCGTTGTTCGTTGTATTATTGGCTTTTACAGCTGATACCTCTGCGTAATGTGTAATAGAGGTAATGTTCGCAGAACCTTTCACGTGGAATAGTTGTAGTACATGATGGTGTTATGCACGAGAAAAGGACAAAGAAAATTCCTGCGAGGAAGATATGTCGCAAAACACGGCAATTATTTTCGATTTTATTGGATTAGAAGAACGGATGGACGGTTGATCGCCGTATTTGTGTGTGCGTTTGCAAAAATTCCGATCGATTTTGTAATTGGTTTGCCTTTATTGCCAATGCAAAAAAGGTGAATGACTGTGTTTTCCTATCAGGGATTTTCTGCACGCACTCATTGCGCAACGTTTTGCATGCTAAAAAATTCCCACAAACTATATAATTTAAAGTTAAAACCAAATTACTTAAAAATAATTTTAAAAATACAGTTTTTTTTTTATTAGAAAATTGTTTTTTTTTTTTTAAATTAATCCTTATAATTTTTGTGGAATTGAATTAACTGAAAACTAATAAAATATTAAAAGAACTGTAAAAATAACTTTACAAGAAAAACCAACAAAATAAAATTAATTAATTTAAAAAAAAATAACTCTTTGATAAAACGATTTAAAAAAAGAATTATTAATTAATTGAAATATTATCCACAAGAAAAGATTTTTTCTTATTAAGAAACCAGGGAAGCCGTTGTCAGGGAAATCCAAAGGGTTGCTAAGGGGATTCCGTGGCGGCCATCATGGATTTCCCCCTCAGGGGCCAATAACAACTCAGTTTACATTTTAACATTTTAATTAATGCACGCTGATTGGTTGTTGTCACGTGTATGAAAGAACTTTTGTTTTTCATTACTTTCTATGCTTTTAACTTAAAGCTTAACCCTTTTAATTTAAAATACTAATTTTTGGACAGAAAGACCAAATAGAAAAGCAAAAAATAAAAATAAAAAAATAATGTAAAAAGTTGAAAAACTAGTTAATTTATAACTGCATAAAATAGACTATCATTTAAATAATTGCCTATTGTTTATTTCAACTAATAAACAATCCAAATTAAACTTTAAAGTGTGCAATTGGTGCAATCTTAAATAGTGAGGTCATTTTCTTCACGTTTTCACTATACATTTGCCCCTTATTAATTCGCAAATCGACAACTGAAGCAACTGGAACTGAAGAAGAAATACCGGACGATTCAAAAACAATATGCATTTTATATTTCTCTAAACACTTTTTGTTTTAATTTGCAAATCTGAAAATTTGAAAACCAACAAAACTTTTTTTATATTATTTTTATTTAAACCATTAAAATAATTTAGTTTTTTTCTTTTTTTAAATATAGTTTTAAAAAGAAATAAAATATTTGCAAACACTCTGTACAAACAATAAATATATAAAACAAAAACCTAAAAAGCAAAAGCAAAATCAAGAGAGGAAATAAGAGCTGAACAGATTAATAAAGTACAAACGATCTTTGATCTCATCGCAAAAGATCCAAGACTCGACATTTTGCCCATTCGCATTGCAAGAGTAACAAGAACTTGACAATATTTTAACCTTTCTCTTCTCACCGCACATCACAGCAGAGCATCAAAGTCTGTAGCAACATTTATACAGCACTCCTTTGAACAATCAGACGTCAGACAATAAAAACCGCAAGAAACAGAAGAAGACTTTACAACTTTATTACAATCGACAATGTTTTTTTTTTCAATTCTCTTCTTACCATAAAGTAAATTTCGTAAAATAATTATAATTAATTTATTACTTTTTTCACAGTGAAAAAAATATAATTAAAAAAAACAACATGTTAACTTTAATTTGAATAAAAAAAAGTAATTGCAAAAACATAACGTTAACTTGAATTTAAATAAAAAATAAATTTCTTCTGGTAGAAAACTATAATTAATTGATACCGAGTAATAAATCAATTGATGCAATTAATCTCTTAAAGCATTTACTTTTTTCCAGTCTGAAAAGCATTTAATTTGCCATTGTTCCACTAAACTATTCTGCCTATAATGGAATTAGCTAGAAATTAAACAGTAAATTGTTTTCACTATTATTCATTGTGTATTGCAACGTCTCTTCTTTTCAAATTAATTATAATTAACAGTTTTCTTTTATACGCTTTAGCGTTCTTATAAAAAAATAAAAATAAAAACAAACAAACAAATAAATTAAAAGAAGACGGCTTTTAAATTTCTCCTTTTTTTATTATTATTATTAATCTTTAAACTCTTTATAGACTTAAAAAAAATGAATTTCTTCTGTAAAAATATTTTTAAAAAGTTTTTAAGATATAAAAGATTTATAACTTTTATTTTCTATGTAAAAAAAATATTATTAATTATTTTGCAATTAAAATTTATCCTTTATTTTTGATAAATTAGATAGAAAACTTTCGATCGATTAGTTTTCACGCACGACTTGCTAATTAATTAATTTCGCCGTTGTCATAGGTATAGAAATAATATACTGATGTAGCAATTAAAAGGGAAAATTAATGTACCACAAAATGTAATAAATTTCGGTATCGAATTACCAAAATATAAATTACTTACAAGAAAAAAACAACATTATAACAGTTTATAACAGCTGCCAAGACGAAGACGATGAAGATGAAGAAAACAAGGAAAAGAAAGTATTGCAGATTGTAATCACTTTTGCATACTTTATATATGCCACTTATTTCAAATTTTATAATACCAAATTGCTGTTATGTAATTCATGTTGTTAAAAAAATTTTTTTTTGTTATTTTTCTTCTTTTGTTGCTTTTGAATTGAAAAAAAAAGTAAATTTAAGTCATTAAAAATAATTAATTCAAAACAAATTTTAATTATTATATTCAGTATTATAATTTATTAATGTAAATTATATTAAACTGTTAAAGTACTTAAGAGGAAATGAATTTGATCCAATTTAATCAAGTTAATAAAGCAATAAAATTTATTTACAGTTTTCAGCTTCCTCTTTCCTTTAATAGTTTTTATATTAATATTTATATATAGAATATATAAACTAAATAAGTGAGGTAATTTATGTAAATGTACCACATCATTTTGTAATTGTAATTTGCAATTGCAAGTAGGCAAATGGCAAAGAATTAACAAGTGGGAAGATTTGCAACTATATTAATTAATAATAATTATAACAAAAACAACTAATGAAATTTATTTATAGCAAATTGTTATTTATAATTTATTATTGCAGTATATAAAATTTAAAAAAATGGTGATAAATTGCTTCTATTTCTGTTTAATTCAATTTTCTACTACAATTTAATTTTTTTTTTTAATTTCATTTTTTTTTATATTAAAAATTTAGTTTTTTTTTTTAAATAATTAATTAATTGCACACAAAAATAACTGCAAATAACTATAAAACTTAAAACAATATATTTTGAAAGTTGGAAATTAAAAAAATATTAATTAATAGCTTCTATTTCTGCTTAATTAAATTTTCTACTGCAATTTAAAAAAACTTTTTGAAATTTCGTTTTTTTATATTAAAAATTTAGTTTTTTTTTAAATAATTAATTAATTGCACACAAAAATAACTGTAAAATATAAAACAATTTTGACATTAAAAATTAACAATGACTAATATCTGATTCATCAAAAATATATTGCAATAAAGCGAAATTCCATAGCATATTAAAATTACAGCAGTAAAATAAAATGTAGAAACACACAGATTAAGTAATTTATTCCCATAAATTTGATTATTATTATTATTCATAAGTATAGTAAGTAGGTAATTTATTAGAATTAGAATAAGCGACTAAAAGCAAATTCGAATAAAGTGGATCTTGCTTATGTTGCGTCATGTGAACCTTTTCGAATAATAAAAGAAAGAGCAATTTTGTTGCTAATAATTTATATTGTTGTTACTTTGCTGCTTTGCTGCTCTTATTAAATGTTGAATGTTAAATTTAAAAGCGAATTTATTTATTATAGAGCACGAAAAGTCGTTTAAAAAGCATCACTCAAACAAAAAAATCAAATTCAAAATGTGAAAAGTTAATTTGAAGGTATGCATCTTTTTTTTTACCAGTAATAAAAGCATTTAAATTTGAGAATTATGGTTTTGGAAATGATATACCTGGTGGATAACTGAATACAGTCATTAATCATTATGTTACATGCCAAAGGTAGATAAGCCATAGATATAAGTCATAGAAAAGTAAAGTACTTAAGTACTTCAGACTTCAGACAACAGACATCAGACAGTATGTAATGTTAGAAGAAGAGATTAAAAAATAGAATTTGAAAAATAAAAAAAGTCACGTAGTTGTAATTCACTGCTTCACATTATATCTGATTCAGAAATCCTGTTTAAAGGTCACTTGACTATACAAAATTATAGAATTTACGATGGAAGAGGCGAAGAAGACCAGTGAAAGACTGCTATTAATATCTACTTTTTCTATTTTTTATTTTTTACTATAAAATTCTAAATTTTCGAAGAAAAAAATATTCTTCTTTTAAAATTTTTTTACTAGAAAAAAAAACTAAATTAAGCAAAGAAAAATTATTAATTTCTTACTATCTTTAAAGAATTTATCTCTTTAATCTGTTTAAAATTTGAAAAATGCATTAAAAATAAATTAATAATTTGCAAAAGAGTATTAAAGTAGAAATTAACAATTTTTTGCTTTCATAAAAAAAGAAGTGAATAGATTTAAAATATTTAAAAGACTTACCATTATCTTAACTCGATTTAAAGGATTTGAAAGATGTCCTCACTCTGTAACAAAAAATGAAAAATTAATTAAAATCTGACCTTAAATTACAGATTAATTAAAAAAATCTAATTGAACTTTTATTAAAAAAAATCATATAAAAAAACAAAATATAAATAAAATATACTAAGAAAAATATTTAGACTCTGATTAAACTTACATAAAATATAAGGAATTGATTTAAATTTAGTAATTACGTACTTAATTAACGCATTAAAACATAATTAATTAAATTTATCAGAAAAACTTCAATTAAAAGCACTGCAAAAACCAAAAACAACCCTTAATTTCTAATTGGAAAAATGTTACATTTTCAAATAAATTCATTAGAAAACTTTACAATTAAAATTTCAAATATAATAAAAAATTAGTTAAAATTAACAAAAAATAGTTAAATTAATATAATAAATTCCATTTTTTTTTTTTTCGTTAAAAAATAGGTTTTTTTCTTCAAATCTTAAAAAAAAAACGAAGTTTATAGACTTTACATTAGATTATTTTAAATTTGCAAATAGGGACACAAATAAGGAGCAAGTAAATAATATTGTTCAAAAAGTTTCAACCGTTAAGTGCTTAAATGAAATGAGCAAATAGCGGAATTTGTAGCCGCAGGCTAAATATGTAAACTTGTTACCTTTAGAGTTTAGATTAACCGACTTACCAACTCAAATAGACAAATTTATTTATATTTTTTATTTTTTATTTTTCTTTATAGAGTTCAATTCATTATTCAACTATATAATAAAATATTAAATTACTTTCTGCAAATAATTAAAAATTTATTATTAAAGATAAACTGGAAAATTATTAATAATAATTTATCTGATTAATTAAAGAAAGAAGCAAGTAAATTAAATAGAAATAAATTACAAGAATAAAGCAGGAAAAAAAAATGAGCCAAAGAAACAATAAAATGAAATAAACGATGCGAATTGGGAATGCGCAATGAATGAAGAAAAGAAAAACGCGCTTAAAGAATTGTTTCCAAGAAAAATTAAAAATAAAACTACAAAGTAATTGATTTCTAAGATAATAAATGTTGCATCCTTATAAGAAAAATAAACAATTACTTTCTCATCACGCAAAGTTTCCAATTTTCGTCATTTTAATTTTTTCCTTTATTAAATATAAATAATAATTTATATTTAAAAAAATTAATTTAAAGAGCAAAAAGTAAATAACTTTTTTAATTAATTAATTGAAAATTTAAAGAAAATATCTTTCAAGAAAGGAATTTATAAAATATTAAAACAAAAAGAAGAAAACTGAACAGATAAAATAAACTATAAAAGCGAATAAGTGATGTTTCTAATTGAAGGAGCGGCATTGGTGATTTATTTCATCTTCTTCGGTCAAATTTAAACTTTCCAGAAGGATAATACAACAGTTGCAAAACTGTACAAAAGATCTTCTCAATTCTCATAACATTTAAAACACAATGAACACGATTTTTAGGGAGCGTCAAATTAACAGACATTATCAACAACAACAGACAGCAACAGCAAAACAAATTGGAAAAACTAACTATAATTTTAGTTCTTTTGCCATTCTTGCCATTTCAATTTCTGATATATAAACTATTAAACGCAAAATAAAACAATTAAAATATCATTTCACTTTATAGCATTGCTATCTAAAAAGCAAAAACAATTGCCCATTAGATAATAAACTGTTTGATTTATTGCTTAAAGCAAAAGAAAAGCATTAAAGCAATTTCTTTAATAATTTTTAAAGAAAAAAATAAAATTGAAATTGCAATAAATAATGTAATAATTAAATGGATTCCTAAAAAGCGATGATTTGTTTAATATTTGCAAAAGATTCCCCGTGCTATTTTGCAATTACCCAAGATTACCTTGACAAATCACGCGTCTTTTGTATTGTTCTTTCACTTATTATATCAAATGTCTTCACCAGACAATAAAGATGAGTGGATGAAATTTAAAAAATAACTTCAGAAGGTTCCTTTTGTTCTTATTTCTATTGTACGATTTTAGTTAATTTATTTTTCATAAAAAATATACTAAAAAAATGAAAAAAAGTAAAATAAAAAAGAACAATTAAGAAAAACAAAAATAAATTTGTTTAAATTTCAGATGACTTTAAGAATTTTGGTCCTTATTATTGCTTTGATAAGTGAAGCAACAGAAGGAAACTTTTATCGTCCTTGCACGGAAATCTCGCGCGATTTAAGACTACCCTGCAAGTGCGCTTTGGGACCCATCGAGGATGGCCTCGAAGGAAACCCTGCCATCAGTGTCGACTGCGACCGGGTTGTTTTCTCAGGCGACTTTCCAACCCTTCCATTTGGGGCGCCCATTGTAAGCTACCGGCAGCGGAATTCTGGCTACCAAGCACTTCCAACACAAGTAACTTTTTTTTATTTATTTAAAACTTATTACTCATTTAATATTTGTTAATATTTAATTTTATAAAACTAAAAAAATATTTTATAAATCAAAGAAAGAGAAAAGAAAAATGTGAAATGAATTTCCAGGCGTTTTCTCAATTGGGACTTCCGCTGCGCAGCATAGACTTTTCAGGAAATTCTTTGAGAAGACTAGCTGACCGTTTACTGACAGGTTTGCAAGACAGTCTTCTGGAACTGAGACTTTCGGACAATTTGCTGGGCGACACCTTGAATCCAATATTCTCCAGCAGCGAATTTCATGGTTTGAAACATTTACGTCTTTTGGATTTAAGTGGAAATGGCATCAAGTCAATTGAAGAAGGAATCCTCGAAGGATGTGAAAACTTACAAGTAACATTGCTTTTTTCAACAACAAGAAAAAAATTATTTTTATTAAAATTAATTTTTTAACTAATAATTAAAATTATTAAATTAATTTAATCAATGCAAAAATTAAACAAATAAAAATTGTTTCAGGAATTGTTTTTGAATAGAAATAGCTTAACAACAATTCCCACAGCTTCGTTAAATGGACCTAAATCTTTGCGCATCCTTTCAATTCGTGAAAATCGCATAGGTAATTATTATTAATTAAATAACCAGTTGTTTCAAAGGGAAAAAAATGATAATTTTCTTTAAGGATTTATAAAAAATGGAGCATTTAAAGCGCAAAAAACATTGGACATTATAGACCTGAGCAAAAACCTAATATCGACAATCGAGGGAAACTCCTTCGAACATTTAAACCGATTGAAAAGTTTAAAGTTGGGACACAACAAACTAACAACCTTCAACAGCGACGTCTTTAACGGAGCAGAAAATTTGCAACAGTTGGATTTGAGTGAAAACTTTATTTCCGAATTTCCCACTGTTGCTTTTAAAGCTTTCGCCGGCTTGCGTTTCCTAAATTTATCTTCTAATTTAATTCAGGCAAAGCAAAACAATTAGGTAAATTAATTAAAAAAATATTTTCATTGCATTTATTTGTAGACGTTGGACAATAACGATCTTCAAACTTTGAATTCTTTATACCATTTAGACTTGAGTCGCAACAATATAGCTAACATTGTCCCGGGAACCTTCTTGGGACTTAAACAATTAAGAAAATTAGACATCAGTGTCAACTCTTTAAGAACAGTATGGATTTTTTCTTTAAATTTTATTATTTTATTTTATTTCATCAAAAATAATAAAATCAAATTTTGAAAACAATTTTTCAGATTGAAGACGATGCTTTTGAAGGATTAGACAACTTAGAACACCTGAATCTAAAAGACAACAACATTTTGCTAATACCAGCCTCAGCATTGGGACGCCTTCCAAGACTGACATACCTTCAATTAGACTACAACAGAGTAGCAGCCCTTTCGGGAGATATCTTAAGATCAGTTGCGGACAAAGTGACCTCATTGGTCCTATCAAAGAATGTAATAAGGGAGCTTCCGCAAGGAACCTTTTTGTACTTTAAACAATTGCGCCATTTGGATCTAACAAGGAATTTGCTTACCAACATCAACACAGATACTTTCCAAGGAATTGAAAACACTTTGCAAAGCTTATCTCTAGCACAGAATAGACTAACAGCCCTTTCGGGGCCTCCTCTAAGCCTATCCAAATTAGTAACGTTGGATTTAAGTGACAACCACTTTGCAGAATTTGGCAGTAACACCTTTACGATGTTACCATCACTGCAGAATTTAAATTTGAGTCACAACACTCATTTGAATTTGGTTTCCCCGATGCTTCTGCATAAATTGGAAAACTTGAGGGTTTTAGATATGAGTTACATGAATTTAAAGCAAATGCATGGAGATTTCTTTGCTAAAAGCACAACTGTCCAAGTGGTGCTTTTGAAGAACAACTATCTAACGGAAATTCCGGATTCGCTGTTGTTGAATTTAAGGAATTTGACTACAGTTGACTTCTCGAATAATCAAATCAGCAGCATCAGACAAGGAGCTTTTGTAAACGTAATGAACTTGAAGGAACTTAATTTAAGTGGAAACCAGTTAACTTCCTTTAAAGGGGAATTCTTCAATACTGGTACCAGCTTGGAAATACTGGACATTTCAGATAATCAATTAAGTTACCTGTTTCCTTCGTCCTTTAGGATACATCCAAGGCTGAAGAAAATTCTAGCAGCAAACAATAAATTCAACTTTTTCCCAGCTGAATTAATTTCCACCTTGCAGTATTTACAACTGGTGGATTTATCAGGAAACTACTTGAAGACAATCGATGAATTAGATTTTGCAAGATTGCCCAGATTGCGCATTCTAAATTTGGGCAGCAATCAGATTGAAACAATCAGCGAAATGGCTTTCCACAATTCCACACAGTTGCAAGTTATCAATTTGGAAAACAATCGTTTGGATCGTCTTGGAGAGCGCACATTCGAAGGATTGGTGCGCATAGAAAATTTAAACTTGCAAAACAATCAATTAAGCGATCTACCGGAAACAATCTTCGAAAGGGCCAGAGTGCAAATGTTGGAGAATATAAACCTGGCGCAGAATCAATTCGAAAGTGCACCCCTAAGATCTCTACAACGACAATACTTTTTTGTCAACAGTGTCGACTTATCGCATAACAAAATTAAAGATGTGCCTGCTGATGACAGCATTATGGTCAACATAAAGAAATTGGATTTATCGTTTAATCCGCTAACTGAAGAATCGGTAAAAAACATTTTAGGCGAACCGAAAACAGTCAGAGAACTAAATTTGGCTTCAACCGGTATCAATCATGTTGCGCAACTGCAAACTCCATTTTTAAATTACCTAAATCTAAGTTTCAACAACATCACGCACATTTCGCCAAAGGTTTTCGAAAGGACAACCCTTTTGGAAACCTTAGATTTGTCCTACAATAAAATCGAGAACTTGGCAAAGTATCCGGAAATTTGGTCGTTGTTAAGAAACCTGCAAATACTGAATGTTTCCGGAAATCCCCTAGTGACAATTTCGCAACTTGATTTCCAAGGCTTAAAATCTTTGCGCTCTTTAAATCTAAACGATTTACCATTTTGCACAAGAATCGAGAAGAGTGCTTTCAAAGAAACGCCGAATTTATCCAATTTGGAAGCTTTCAATTTACCCAAATTGGGCTACTTGGATTTACCGGGAATTTTGCAAAATTTACCAGGCTTAGAAAAAGTCAATTTGGAAACTAAAGACGCAGCAATTGGAAGCGACCAATTGCAAAGTATTCTGCATCCACGCCTTAAAGAATTAGGTCTTTTTGGGCCAAGACTACGAAGCATAAGTTCGGGAACTTTAAGCGGCCTAAAAGGCAGCGACATGACCATCAGATTAACAAACACAAGCCTTACATCTCTACCGCCAGCCCTGTTTTTCCCAGTTCCAAGATCAAGCCACTTAGACCTGGATGTAAGCGGCAGCCAATTAACAACTTTGAATCCTCAACTTTTAGTTACACTAGACGACAGAAGAGGCGACTTAAAGATTTCCGGTTTGGAAACCAATCCGATAATTTGCGATTGCAGTGCAAGAGCCTTAAGAAGATGGCTCCCATCGCACATGACTACCATAAAATGCTCGGCACCAGAGCACTTAGCCCATAAACTACTAGTGGAAATCGGTGACGACGAATTGACTTGCGACACCCGCAAATTGACCACAACAACAACAACTACAACCACAACAAGAACCACATCGGCAAAGACGAAAAAGACAACAGAACCGGAAATAATTTGGTCGATTGCTTCAACGGAAAAAGCAAAAACCGGGACGCCAAAAGTACAATCAGGTCCTTCGACAATAGGCACCGACGACACTTTAATAATCGGCATAGTCGGCGGTGTTGTGGCCTTTATTGCCATTCTGATCATCATAATCTGCATCATCCGCTTGAGGATGACAGGCAATCAATACCGCGGAGGACCGTTGGCCACAATGGGTCCGATGATGGGCACCACAGGCAGCACGTGTGCTTCTTGCAGCGTGAAAGCGCCATCGGTCTACGCGATGCCTCCACCCTCTTACGTCCATCCCGGAAGTGGGTCATATACTTTGCCACATAAAGTGCACCCTAGTGTGGCCGGTTCGCGGACAGCCTATTCGACCATTAACAGAGTGAACCCCTATTCGCAGCCCTACTTTATCGCTGCTTATCCGTCCGACGAAAAGATTTATCGATAGTTTTCAATTTGCTGCCCCCAATTCCCTTCAATCAGTTATACTTTAAGTACAAACAAAAAAACATGCTACATTGTGTAAATAATATTAATTTAATTACGAAAGGATTTCTTTATTGATAATTATGTTAAAAATAATTAAAATACTCTAAATGATTAAAGATTTTTATTGATAAACATTTTTTTTCTCTTTCATTTCTTTTTAAAGACATTTTTCTTATGATAAGAAGAGACAAAGATACACAAAACCAGCAACTATTGTTCCGGTAAACAGAGTTTCGTCCATTGTCCTTTCAAAGCGAAGCCATTTCTTCCATTCTTCATTATTGGCTGGTCCATCATCAACCGGAGGTCCAGCAATCATATCGTTTGATGATTTAACATCTTCTGAAGGTTTACCATCTTTTTCAACATCTTTCTGACAATTTGATTTACTCGATTTACTCATTCTGATAACTTACATATCAATGATTAACAAATTCTGTCATTAACTTTTTCAGTTTTTGATTATTGTTGAAAACGATGAAAATATTTAATTGTTGAAAATGTTAAAAATATAAAAGCAAAATCAAGTGGATTTGGATGTAGTAAACCTGTAACACTTTTGATTAAACTTTGTATTTTGTTTTCTAAAACTTCCTAAAGCAACAGTAGTAAAAAGCATACCACAAACCTACTTACAAGACACTAAGCATGATTACCACTTAATTAATAATCCTAAAGGTTCACTAATTACAAACTAAACTAGTATTCCTTGCAGTTAAACACCACTAGAGTAATGAGGGGAAAACAAAGACATTCGGCAGTGCAACAAAAAATATTCAGTGCTTTTTAAAGCATAAGCACATATTATTACATTATTATTAACAACAAAACAGCGAATAAATAAGTATTAAAAGCAAATTAAAAGCGTAATTACTGAATTAAGTAAAAAAGAAAATTCCAGAAAATTATTACTTGAGATTTTGAGGTTAGAAAATCATTGCATTTTTAAAACGCTTGAAAACGATATAAAAAGAAAAAGTAAGCGGCAGTACCTTATCGCAGTTGAAAAAGGATCTCCTGGCACTCAATTTAACACTACTTTTATAATAATTTAATTGTTAA
Organism: Holobus sp. GC000080; assembly: GCA_030556065.1. NCBI lineage: Eukaryota > Metazoa > Arthropoda > Insecta > Coleoptera > Staphylinidae > Holobus > Holobus sp. GC000080. The sequence goes on along the minus strand of JASKGO010007563.1, from coordinate 20,132 downwards.
TTCACTTTTTACGAACATTTTAATACCGGCACTGTTACTCGCACAACTTTCTAGAACTGAATGACCTTGGTGGGACTGCCAGCGACATCTACCGGATACCATTCCAATACCTGCTAAGCCCCTAAAGAGGTTATAAACAAACATTTTAATTATAAAAATTCGTTAATAATTAATAAACTATGACCGAAAAAGTATCAGTGAACATCTCCGGGACTGCCTTTTCTCTGCTGCTGTACGAAAACAGCAGATCCAATCAAAACCAAGAGGGATTTCTTCTAGGAGAAGTGGTTACACATAGAAAGCGAACCATCACAGATCAGGACCAAGAAGTGATCAATATAGAGCACATAATCAAGGTGAATTCAGTGATTCCGTGTCCTAAACTTCGGTACTTTTATAATTCATCAGGTAAAATCAATGAAGATCTGCTGAAGAAATTCCTGGGCCCTGATAGGGACTCAGTTGTTAGTTGGTACATCTTTAAGCACACTTCTTCATTTAAACTTACCCTGAGGGAGAGGATAATAACGAAACAAGTGGCGAATTACTTCATGCCGCACAATCCCGAGATGTTCACCTGTGCGCTTCTCACTGCTGAAGTGGGTTCAGAGGCTGAAAGCACACATATCTTTTCGCAAACTTTCTTAAGATACTCCAAATCGACGTTTCACACCTTACCGATGCACATAATAAACTTGAAGGATTCCCACGACACGTACAGGACACCGGAAAAGTGTTCGCCAATGTTCCAGCAGTTGGTAAAAAGCGCGAAATTGGATTCCGGCATTAAAGACGGCTACAGTACCATTACGCAAATTGAAGTGGCTTTGGACGAAAGGACTGCAAAAGTAGTTAGGGAATTGTCAAATGAAGAGAAGAAACTAAACTTGCTGCAGAAAGAATTCCTTAGTTTATCGGATGCCTTGGCTGCCAAGAAAACTTTTAAAGAAACAACAGAAGTTGAAGCAGCTGAAGAAAAGACTCCTTCGCCAGTGAAAAAGCAGCCCAAAAGGATGTAGTTATTAGTTTTCCAATCAATTTGTCACTAAAACAGTAAACAAAAATTAAAAAAAAAAAAAAAATTAAAATTGTTACATCTAATTGATAATTGTTTAAATAATAATTAACATAATTAAATTATGTACTCTATTCATTACACATTTTTCACTATTAAAATTGATTAAAGAAGAATTTAATGCAATAAATAATACTTATGATTTTGTTCTTTGTAAAGAACTTTGTTCCTGGTAAATAATTTGCTTTAGAGTAGATCTATGGGATGATTTGGGTGTCCTCTAAGTTCCCAGACGCTGGCAGCTAATCTTCTGGTCTGTTCCAAGACGCAAGAAGCAGTTGCCAGGCCCAAATGGACGCAGAACAATTCGTAGCAGCGGATTTTGTTCGGCGACATCTTTGGGAAACAACTTTCGCGTAGTTTCCTTTAAAAAAATCAATTTCAAACTGATAAAATCAACGCTATTATTAAATTAATTTAATCATTATTACTTACTCAATTAATTTAATAATTATTAATTAACTTAATAATTATTAAATTAAATTAATAATTATATACATATTAATTAAGTAATTAGTAACTTACTGATAGAAGTCACCGCATAAAATGCCAGCTTGGGGCAAAACTTTCGAAGCGTTTGTTGGAAAAACCGTTGGTTTTAAAGGAGCCCCAGTGGTGTCTTCAAACCACAGAAAATAAGCATAATTGAAAGTTGTGTCCTTCCACATTAAGGACAAGTGTCCTTCCTGCAGATGGTTCCTTGAAAAATGAACCATTTCCCAAATCTGCAACACATTTTTTACTTTAAAAACTTTTTCTCTTAGTTTTTTTTTAAAGTTTTTGTGCGTTATCTTACTGATTTTTTACCCTTTTAAATATTTTTTTAGCTTATAAAAAGAAACAATTAATTGAAAAATAAAATATTGATAAACCGGTTACTGTTTTTGTTTTATCTAATAAAACAAAATTGAATAATTTAAAAATTTAAAAGTTCAGTTAAAAAAGGCTTAAATTAGCTTTCTATTAGTGCAAGAACCCTAAAGATTTGTTATTTAGTTTCACAGATATCTTCTTTTAATTAAGTAATTCAGAACATTTCAACTTTTCAATTAAAAAAAAAAAAATGAATATAATAAAAAAAAAGAATTAAAAAAAAAACTAATAAATGAATTAAGAATTCAATGTAATTTACCTTTTCCTTAGTTAAAATATTGTTTTCCTTGGGCTTCATATCAAATGTCGGTGCTGTAATCCTATGACTGGTCCTATCGACGTAAATAAAATGCACCAGTCCCGGAAATTCCTCCAGATACGTTTCCAGCGGGAAATTCCTCAGCGCTTTAGCGAGCAGAAACTCGTCGTAATTCGATAGTTTCTCCTTGACTGCATTAGCCATTCCCAGCACGAAGCCCAACGAGCTCTTAAGCAAAGTCTGATCGAAGGCCGTCAACGACAACACTTCGCACAGCGTTTCCAACAAATTAGAAGTACGACATTCGGCATTCAAAAGGGCCTCCACGGAATTACTTTTGATGAATTCCACGTACATTTTCCGCATGTAATCCCATTTCTTCTGCAGCTGCTTGTAAACACTTTCCAGCCCATTGTTCTTCACCTTTTTCAGTCCTTCCACAAGTTTTTTCAGCACAGCATCCAAGCGCTCGAAAGCTGGACGCAAACTTTCAGCCTCCTCTTGTATCTGCACCATTTGCAAATGATGCAAATGCGCAAAACAATTATACAGACTGACGCAAATATTCTGATAGTGTGTCTCTATCAGAATTACCAAGTGGATGCCTTTGTTGAGCTCTTTTATGTGGACAGCATGAGGCAAACACTTTGGTTGATATTCGGTGCCATTTAGAAGCACTTGAAAGCAACTAATATCAGCCAAATCCGGCTGAAATATTTCGTTTATGCTTGCAATGCTTCCACTGTTTACAGGACTCGAAGAAGGACTGTAGAATTCTTCATCTGAATCCGATTCGGCTTCCTGTGGTTCTTTTTTGTAGGAACTCCTTACGAGCAATGTTAAAAAAAGGATATCGGTTGGACTCAATTCGTTTGCATTTGGACTAGAATACAGTGCTAGGAATTTATTGTTCACCAGTATCAAAGCATGCGTTTTGCTGTAATCAGAATGCGATTTTAACTTGTCAACGGCTTCTTTTAAAATCTTTAAAGCTGCAGAACTTGTATCAGAATTAACCATTAGCTGTTCAATTGCTTCTACATAAGCTGCTTGTTCTGTATTTTGCAGTAAATTCCATGAATCTAATAAACCAGTAACTATAGCTGATAAATGAGTATTGGTTTTTAATCTGCAATAAAAAAAAAGGCTTTTATAAGTAATTTAAAATCGTTTTTCTACTTACAACTTAACATTTGGTCCACACAAATATCGAACCATTGTTACACAAACATTTAGCAGTCTTTTCATGGAAATTACATCTTCGACGCTTACACAAACAAACAAATATCCCATATACTAAAAAAAAAAGCGTTATAGTTGTTTGCAAAATAAGAAATTGGGTTCTTACATCTTCGAAGCACATGTTCATTCCATTTTTGCATTGAATTGAAGTGTAGGAATTACCAAATTGGCAACTCATAATTCTTTGCGATGTCACAATGGGCGAGAATATTTGCACAATTAAATCGACCGTTAATTTGGTTTTTACAGCATCAGCAGGGAGCAAATTTTCCCCTTTTGCAAAATCATTTATGTGGATTGCAAATTTCTTGTTGTACTTAATGTAAACCACATCATTCAAATGGTTGAACACTAGTAAACACTTCATTTTTCTTTAATTTAATTAATTAATACTTAATTGGAATGTTTTAATTGATTAAAAACTTTAAATGTTTAATTTTTCTTCGCTTCTTACTTTACTTTGTATAACCTCTGTTTATTTTGGTTTCTAGATTTTTTGTTTACCACTTTACGGTTGGTAGCACTGTTGACCTACATTCCCTTTAATGCATGTAAAGCTTATGGCGCAAGGCTACTCCCCCGCACTTTGACTTTGTTTGCCCTTCAAAATCAGTTGGTCGCAGTGCCTTTTTAGTAACTTACCAACTTGGTAACTTATGGTAACTTAGTTAGTTTGTTTTTGTTGGGCAATCATGGCGGATGCTGCGGCAAGACAACTTCAATATGAATATAAAGCTGTAAGTTCTTATAAAATCTTTAAAATTACATGAATTTTACTTAAATAAGTAATAAATCTATTAATTAATTTAATAATTTACACGCGGGTAATTTTTGTTTGCTATTTTTTACAAACGCAAGTGAAACGTTTTAATTATTAGGTTATGTTTACATGCATTTTCTTTGATTTTTCCTTTAAAAATTTACAGAATTCCAATTTAGTACTTCAAGCAGACGTCCGATTGATAGAGAGAAGGAGTCGCGATGAAGCTACCGGCGAAGTTATGTCCATTGTGGGCAAATTGGGCAACACCAAGATGGGCGATAGGGCTCAAAGGACCAGACCAGGTAAAGCAGAAGAAAGGAAAGTCAAGTAAGTTAATTCTAATTGTTAAAGTATTTTAAATTAATAAGAAACTTATTTTAAAGGCGCCAGAAACGCGACGAAGCACAGTATGATTTTGCTAGAATGAAAGGAGCCACTTTGTTATCTGAAGGAGTTGATGAAATGGTAGGAATAATCTACAGACCAAAAACACAGGAAACCAGACAAACTTATGATGTTTTATTGAACTTCCTACTGGTTGCTTTGGGAGATCAACCAAGGGATATTTTATGTGGGGCTGCTGATGAAGTTTTAGCTGTTTTAAAAAACGACAAGTTGAAAGATAAGGAGAAAAAACGGGAAACTGAATCGCTTATAGGTAAGTTTAAAAATAGTAAAGCAGTTGTTTTAAGTTTGAAGCTGTTGCAGGTCCTATAACTGATGAAAGGTTTGCTTTGCTGGTAAATTTGGGCAAGAAAATTACCGATTTTGGCATTGAAGAAAACAAGCAGAGCAATCCAAATGAGGAAAACATCGATGAAACTTATGGTATTAACGTGCAGTTTGAAGAAAGCGAAGAAGAAGACGACGAAGATATGTACGGTGAAGTAAGAGAGGAAATGGATGATGAAGAAGGCGAAGAAGCGCGTGAAGATGGAGCAATCCACGCTGAGAATTTAGGCGGTGTCGAAGAAATGAAAAGGGAAAAAGCTCTTCATCCGCTTGATATTGACGCTTACTGGTTGCAAAGGAGGCTTTCGAAAATCTACGATGACGCTATGGTCTCCCAAGCTAAAGCTAACGAAGTTTTAAACGTTTTACGCGTTGCGAACGATGACCGCGAATGCGAAAACCAACTTGTTTTACTGCTAGGGTACGATTGCTTCGACTTTATAAAAGTTCTGAAGAAATACCGCCAAATGATTTTGTACTGTACACTCTTGGCGAAATCCCAAAACGACTCGGAGCGCCAAAGAATTCGGGAAAAGATGTCCGAAGACAGTGGTTTATCGAAAATCCTGAAAATATTAGACACGGGAAAAGGCGACGATGAAGACGACGACGATTCCAATGCTAAATCTTCAAACCGCAAGCATTCCAGCAAAGAAATGGAAGGTGCCACCGGCCAAGGACCAGGTTCCCGCCAGATTATCGATTTCGAAGATTTGGTTTTCACGCAAGGTTCCCATTTCATGGCTAATAAAAGGTGCACCCTACCGGATGGTTCCTTTAGGAAACAACGCAAAGGATACGAAGAGGTGCACGTGCCTGCTCTAAAACCGAAACCATTTGCGGATAACGAAAAATTGAAACCAGTGGATGAATTGCCGAAATACGTGCAGCCTGTTTTCGACGGATTTCGCACCCTGAATCGCATCCAGAGTCGTCTCTACAAAACTGCTTTGGAGTCAGATGAAAATCTACTGCTATGTGCTCCAACCGGTGCTGGTAAAACAAACGTTGCTTTGCTAACAATGATGCGCGAAATTGGCAAACATATCAACGACGATGGTACCATTAATGCGGACGAATTTAAAATCATCTACGTGGCTCCCATGAGATCGCTAGTACAGGAAATGGTTGGTAATTTCGGCAAACGTCTTGCCAATTACAATCTAACGGTTTCGGAATTAACCGGTGACCATCAATTGAGCAGGGAGCAAATTGCAGCGACGCAGGTGATTGTTTGCACGCCGGAAAAATGGGACATCATTACGCGGAAAGGCGGCGAGAAAACCTTCACGTCGCTCGTGCGTTTGATAATCATCGATGAGATACATTTGCTGCACGACGAAAGAGGTCCCGTTTTAGAAGCATTGGTTGCTCGTACCATAAGAATGATCGAGGCGACGCAGGAAGATGTGCGTTTGGTTGGACTGTCGGCCACTCTGCCGAATTACCAAGATGTGGCGACTTTTCTGAGAATTAAACCGGCCACCGGATTGTTTTACTTCGACAACAGTTTCCGGCCTGTTGCCTTGGAGCAACAGTACATTGGTGTAACTGAAAAGAAGGCTTTGAAGCGGTACCAGGTGATGAATGAAATTGTCTACGAGAAAACAATGGAGCACGCCGGCAAGAACCAAGTGCTAATTTTTGTGCATTCGCGCAAAGAAACCGGAAAAACTGCCAGGGCTATCAGAGACATGTGCTTGGAGAAGGACACTCTTGGGCAGTTTTTGCGCGAAGGATCTGCTTCTATGGAAGTGTTGCGCACGGAAGCTGAACAAGTGAAGAACCAGGAACTTAAAGATTTGCTTCCGTATGGCTTCGCCATACATCATGCCGGTATGACACGTGTTGATAGGACTTTGGTGGAAGATTTGTTTGCCGATAGGCATATCCAAGTGTTGGTATCTACTGCCACGTTAGCTTGGGGTGTTAATCTGCCTGCGCATACTGTAATCATCAAAGGCACGCAGATTTACAATCCGGAAAAGGGGCGCTGGGTGGAATTGAGCGCTCTGGATGTTTTGCAAATGCTGGGACGCGCTGGAAGACCGCAGTACGATACCAAAGGTGAAGGAATTTTGATTACCAACCACAGCGAATTGCAATATTATTTGTCGTTGCTGAATCAACAGCTGCCGATTGAATCGCAATTGGTCTCCAAATTGCCGGACATGTTGAACGCAGAAGTAGTCTTGGGATCTGTTCAAAATGTTAAGGATGCTGTCACGTGGTTGGGATACACTTATTTGTACATCAGGATGTTGCGGCAACCGACTCTATATGGAATCTCGCATGATGCCATCAAAGAAGATCAGTTGTTGGAACAACATCGAAGCGATATAATTCACACGGCTGCTTTGCATTTAGAAAGAAGTGGTTTGATTAAATACGACCGGAAAAGCGGGCAGTTCCAAGTAACGGAATTGGGAAGAATTGCCTCGCATTATTATTGCACGCACGAAACAATGGCAACTTATAATCAATTGCTGAAGCCGATGCTTAGCGAAATTGAATTGTTTAGAGTTTTCTCGTTATCTGGGGAGTTCAGAAATATTACGGTGCGCGAAGAAGAGAAAATCGAGCTGCAGAAATTAATGGAAAGAGTTCCGATTCCTATAAAGGAAAGCATTGAGGAACCTAGCGCTAAAGTAAACGTTCTGCTGCAAGCTTACATCTCCCAGCTGAAGTTGGAAGGCTTTGCTTTGATGTCCGACATGGTTTACGTAACGCAATCGGCTGCCCGTTTAATGCGCGCAATTTTCGAAATTGTTTTGCACAGAGGTTGGGCGCAACTAACAGATAAAACGCTGAGCTTATGCAAGATGATCGATAAACGCATGTGGCAATCGATGTCACCGCTGAGGCAATTCCGTAAAATGCCTGAAGAAATTGTTAAGAAAATCGAAAAGAAGAACTTCCCCTGGGAGCGTCTGTATGATTTGGGCCCTAATGAAATTGGCGAATTGATAAGGGTACCGAAATTAGGGAAGACTATCCACAGATACGTGCATCAGTTTCCCAAATTGGAACTCTCAACGCACATCCAACCGATCACCAGGTCGACGCTCAGGGTGGAATTGACGATAACACCGGATTTCCAATGGGATGAGAAACTGCACGGTGCCTCCGAAGGTTTCTGGATTTTAGTAGAAGATGTCGACTCGGAAGTGATTCTGCACAGCGAATACTTTTTATTGAAAGCAAAGTATGCCACTGATGAACATCTGGTGAAGTTCTTCGTGCCGATCTTCGAACCCTTGCCGCCGCAGTATTTCCTGCGAGTGGTCTCCGACAGATGGATCGGTGCGGAGACGCAACTTCCGGTTTCGTTTAGGCATTTGATTTTGCCCGAGAAGAATCTGCCGCCAACGGAATTGTTGGATTTGCAACCGCTGCCGGTGACCGCCCTGAGGAATCCCAACTACGAGAATTTGTACACTGACAAAGATAAGTTTCCGCAGTTTAATCCAATTCAGACGCAAGTCTTCAATGCGGTCTACAATAGCGACGATAACGTTTTCGTGGGCGCTCCCACCGGAAGCGGCAAAACGGCAATTGCAGAATTCGCAGTGCTCAGATTATTCCAAAATAACCCGGATGGTCGGTGCGTTTACATGGTACCCAAAGAAGCTCTAGCTGAATTGGTATTCGCCGATTGGCACCATAAATTCGGACAGTTTCTAGGGAAAAAAGTTGTCCTGCTTACCGGCGAAACCGGAACCGATTTGAAGCTGCTAACAAAAGGACAGATAATCATTACGACGGCAGAGAAATGGGACATTTTATCGCGCAGATGGAAGCAGCGGAAGAACGTGCAAAACGTGAATTTATTCATCGTGGATGAACTGCATTTGATTGGTGGAGAAGATGGTCCCGTAATTGAAGTTGTTTGCTCCCGAATGCGGTATATTAGTTCGCAAATTGAGAAACCCATCAGAATCGTAGCGCTGAGTTCTTCTGTTACCGATTACAAAGACATGGCGCAGTGGTTGGGCTGCAATAGCAATTGCATGTTTAATTTCCATCCGAGTGTCCGCCCGATTCCGCTGGAATTGCACGTGCAGGGAATCAACATTACCCACAACTACTCCAGATTGATAGCCATGGCTAAACCTGTATACAATGCCATCTTAAGATACAGCACCCATAGACCGGTCATTGTTTTCGTACCGACGCGGAAACAAGCCAGGATTACAGCAATTGATTTGCTGACTTATGCTGCTGCTGAAGCTCAACCCAACAGGTTTTTGAATGCTGATGAAGAAGATATCAAACCGTTTTTGGACCGGATGACTGATAAGGTTTGCTTTTTATTTCTTAATTTTTATTTAGTTCTTTTTTTTTTTTGTTGAAATTTTGGAATTGTTTATTATCGTAAATTAAAAATTATGTTAATTGTTAATTGAAATTTGCAGACTTTAAAGGAGACGTTATCACAAGGAGTTGCTTACATGCACGAAGGATTAACTGCAAGTGACCACCGTTTGGTAGAGCAGTTGTTTGATTCGGGGGCAGTGCAGATTGCAGTGGTAACTCGCGACCTTTGCTGGGGTGTTAACATCTTTGCACATTTGGTAATCATAATGGACACGCAGTTCTACAATGGAAAAGTGCATGCCTACGAGGACTACCCCATAACTGATGTCTTGCAAATGGTTGGAAGAGCCAACAGGCCGCTTGAAGATGACGACGCAAAATGCGTTTTGATGTGCCAGAGCTCCAAGAAGGACTTCTTTAAGAAGTTCCTCAATGATTCCCTACCAGTTGAGGCAAGTTTTAATTTCTTTATTTTCTTGAATTTTCAGATAATTATCACTGGTAATTAATTAATTAATGATGACATTTTACAGAGTCATTTAGATCATCGTATGCACGATCATTTCAACGCGGAAATCGTTACAAAGACCATCGAGAACAAACAGGATGCCGTCGACTATCTAACGTGGACTTTACTATACAGAAGACTAACGCAGAATCCCAACTATTACAATCTGCAAGGCGTAACGCACAGACATCTCTCGGATCATCTGTCCGAATTGGTGGAGAACACCCTCAGCGACTTGGAGCAATCGAAATGTATTAGCATCGAAGAAGACATGGATTGTCTACCCTTGAATTTGGGAATGATTGCTGCATATTACTACATCAACTACACAACCATAGAGTTGTTTAGTTTGTCGCTGAATAGCAAGACAAAAATACGGGGGCTCTTGGAAATTATCTCTTCGGCTGCTGAATATGAAGATGTTGCTGTTAGACATCACGAGGATAATTTACTGAGGACTTTGGCACAGAGATTGCCGAATAAGTTAACGGATCCTTCTGGTGGACAGCCAAAGTATAACGATCCTCATATTAAGACGAATTTATTGCTGCAAGCGCATCTCTGTCGTCTTCAGCTGGGAGCTGAATTGCAGGGCGATACGGAAATAGTTTTGGCTAAAGCTATCAGATTGATTCAAGCTTGTGTTGATGTTTTAAGTTCTAATGGATGGTTGTCACCGGCTGTGGCCGCCATGGAGTTGGCGCAAATGGTCACGCAGGCCATGTGGAACAAGAATTCCTATTTGAAACAGTTGCCGCATTTCAATAATGAAATTATCAAGCGGTGCTCTGAAAAGGTTTGCTTTTCTTTTTATAATCTGTTTAATATTTTGCTTTTTAAGTTATTTTTGAAAAGGAAATTCTTTTTGAAATCTTTTAAAAAGAAAACTTCTTGGAATCATTTAAGAAGAAAATTATTTTTGAAATCTTTTAAAAAGAAAGTTCCTTTTGAAAGCTTTTCAAAAGAAAATTCTTTTTGATAAAGAAAAGAAAACTCGATGGTAATTTTTGAATTGTTTTCAGAACGTGGAGACAGTTTTCGATATAATGGAACTGGAGGATGCGGACAGGAGCAAATTGTTGCAATTGAATGATGCGCAAATGGCCGATGTGGCCAAGTTTTGCAACCGTTATCCGAACATCGAACTCACCTACGACGTCCTGGACAAAGATAAAATACATTCCGGTTCTTCGGTGCATGTCTCCGTGCAACTCGAACGCGAAGACGAAGTTACTGGGCCTGTAATTGCTCCATTTTTCCCTCAGGTAATATTTTTCTTCCACTTTTTACTTCTTTTTTCAATTGGAAAAATTAGCATTTTATTTACTTATTACTACTATTCTGTCATGCGTTTAAAAAGTGAATAAAATGTATTACTTTTCAGAAACGAGAGGAAGGATGGTGGGTCGTTATAGGAGAACCAAAGACCAATTCGTTGCTGTCCATTAAAAGATTAACTCTGCAGCAGAAAGCAAGGGTCAAGTTGGATTTCGTAGCCCCTAATCCCGGACAACACAGCTACACTTTGTATTTTATGAGCGACGCCTATTTGGGTTGCGATCAAGAATACGAATTCACTATAGAAGTTGGCGATTTTCAATCTAGCGAAAGCGAATCTGAATAGTTTTCTTTAGTTTAAGGTTTAATTCTTTTTTTAATTATTGTATTGAGTCTTTTTTTTTTGTGGAAACAAAATATCAAATAAATACTTTAAGTAATTCATTATCTATCAAAATTGTTGGTTTTACTGTTTTTTTCAGTTTCGTCTAATTAGAAAATAAAATTACTGTCCTTTTGGTTTACTTTTTTTAAATTGTATCGATTTCTTTTCAGTAAAAAGAAACAATATTTATATAAAATTTAAAAAAAGAACTTTATTTTATTCTATTTGTAATTTTCTCTTAGTTTTATACCTCCTTTTCTTGCTAATATTTAAAAGAAACAGGAGAAAAAGAACTGTACTGACCTTTAAAAATTAAAACTTGTATTATTCAGATTCTAATTTTATTTTATTTTATTTTATTTTCTTCTAATTAACATTAAAAAAAACAGTAGAAAAAACGAAATAAAAGAAAAAGAAGTGAACTGACCTTTAAGAATCCTTAAAACTCCTAATAAACTGAACAATAGTCCTGGTAGGTCTGCCAGTGATCCCTGAAAGGTACGGAATATGGTCCCCGGGAAAGGTAACTCCAGCAATATCCAAATGCATCCAGGGCACCTCGTTCGGTACGAATTCCTTGAGGAAAGCCGCTGCAGTACAAGAGCCACCACTTCCAGCCGCTTTCCCCACATTATTAACATCGTAAGCAGTATAGGCGGTCACTTGTTTGGAGAACATATTCCACAAAGGCATCCTCCAAACCCTATCGCCAGTCCTACCGCCCGCTTCCTCCAAAGACCCGAACAGCGGATCGTTATTGGCGAACACTCCGCAAGCAGATTTCCCCAAAGCAACCCCAATTGCTCCAGTCAAAGTGGCCATGTCGATCATCCAGCGCGGCTTAAATTGCGCCCCGTAGCACAGGGCATCGGCCAAAATCAATCGTCCTTCAGCATCCGTATTGTCTATGCAAATACTTTTACCGTTCATTGCACGTACGACGTCACCGGGTTTGGTGGCGGTGCCGGAAGGCATGTTTTCCGTTAAAGGCACCAGGGCTTTTATATGACCGGCGTAATTGAGCTTCGAAAGAGCTACCAAGGTGCCGATAACACAAGCTGCGCCACCCATATCAGCTCGCATCTCGTCCATTTTCGCAGAAGGCTTAATGCTGATGCCGCCGGAATCAAAAGTGACGCCTTTGCCAATTAAAACTTGTGGATTTCCGGAAGTAGGGCCATAGGTGATTTCCAGGAATTTCGGCGGTTCGTTTGAGCCTCTGGATACTGATAAAAAGGCACCCATTTTCTTCTCTTCGGCCCATTTCTTATCGTGCACTTCGACTTTAATGTTTTTGTTGGCGGCCAAGAGATTGCAAACATTTTCTGCAAATATTGTTGGAGTCATTAGATTCGAAGGGGTTTCTTCTAACAGTCGGGAAATGTTTTGTCCTTCTGCTAGGACTTTTCCGCTTTGCCATTCGGAAGAGTCTTTGGAATCAAAGTTTTCTATGCTTGGTAGCGGTTCTTTTTTTGATTTGTACTCTTGGAATTTCCATGTGGCCAAGTGGCTTCCTTCAGCTGCTGCTTCGGCATCTCCCATCGAATCCACTGATATTGTTTTTAAGCCTTGGGATTGCAGTTCCTTTGAACCCACTGAAAACAATTTTTTGTTTTTATTTTTTCCAATAAGAAAGAATTTTTTAAGGGTAAAAAAGAATTTTTTAAAGGGAATGTATTCAATAGCAATGAAGAAATTTTTTTAAAGGGAAAAAAATATTTTTTTAAAGGGAAAAAAAGATTTTAAAGATAAAAAGTATTTGTTAACAAACCTCCAGCAGCTACACGAACTGATTCCCTGTCTTCGCAGATCCTCTCCAAAGAATTGTATCCCCTGTCCTTTGAACCCAGTCCAACCAGGACAACAGACTTGAAGTCCTTGTAATTTCCCCATAGCGTTAAACTTTTGCCTTCTTTCAGTTCTCCTTTCCTGAAACAATCATTTTATTAATAAAAATTACTAAAAATCACTTAAAATTCAAACGGTGTGTGTTTTAAATTTAAAAAATTTAATTTTGCGCTTTGAAAATTCTCAAAAAAGAAGAAAACCAAAGCGGTAAACTTAAAATTAAAAGTTCACCATTGTAGACACACCAAAAAAGCCGATAAAAAAGCAATATTTGATTTACTTTTAATTAATTAAATTATTATTAAACACCTTAGATGTGCACTTACATCAGACATCAATCATGTAACATCGATTTTAACATTTTTCTTCAATTTTTTTACATAATTTTCCTCTTGCCACATATCCTACTAATAGATAGTACTTATTTATTTTACTTTTTTATCGTTAATTTGTTTTTTACAGGACGCAAAATTAATTACTCTTTTTTTTTTTATTAAATACATAAATAGATAATAACAATGGCGAAATGGATTACCATCTGTTAATTTTCTTTTTGTTGATTTAATTTATAAAAATTCGTTTTTATTTTAATTCTTTTTTCTTTAAATTTTTCAAATTAAACAGCGTCCTATAATTCAGTTACTTTTTGCACTAAAATTGCTGAGCCAACAATAAATACCAATTCGAAAAATATATAGTATCATCAATTATACTTACAGACTGGAATTGATAGATAAAATTTAATTATTATAATTATTTAGAGCTTTTTCATTAGCTAACATTTTATATTTATGAAAAGAAACCCATTTTTTCTATTTTCATAGTATTTTTTTTTTAATTTTCAATTATTATTTGTTTCTTTTTTAATAATAATTGCTTTCATTTTATGTTATAAATTAATTTTTTATCATTCAATTCCAGTTGGTTTTTTACACAGGACTTTTGGAATCACATAAAGGACCTACTTTTGATTATCCTCTTTCTTTTAAATTATACTAATCAACCGCTTTTCTTATGTACAAAACAGCAATTACAAAATTTCTATTTACACAAAAAACTCATACCAATTTTCCTTTTACTTATTACTAAAAATATCATTATTAAATTAAACATTAATAATAAAAAATTACTTGAAAAAAAAAAGCAATTCTTTTGGCACGACTTAAATTATTTCAATCACAACCGTTACTAAACTACTACCAACTTTTTCCTTTTTTCTTTCCTTTGTTTTTCTTAGTTTTGTTTAAATTTAAATTCAAATTCATTTCATGAATTTTTAAAGGGAAATCAGCAATTGAAACAAAACTAAAAAAAAAACAAACAAAAAATCTAACACAGAAAAATTGTGCGCCAAACAATTATTATTAAATATAAAAAACCGATTGCTTTTTCATTTTTCATTTGTGTGTGTCTTTTTTTTTTTCCAGTTTCTTCTGCTTTTAATTAATTTTTTCTTTCTACTAATTTCTTTAATTGAACACAAGCAGAAGCCACCACTGTAAATCGTCGAATTTTAAACCAGCTCGAGCACATTGACGGTGCCCAAACTATTGGCAGCAAGTATAATATTAGAGTTCTGGCGCCAGCAAACGGCCGACACGAAATCATTGAGATCCTCGTCGCGCTCCTCCTCCGAATTGAGCAATCCCTTCGGCGGCTCGAAGTGATGCTTGAACAGCGTCTTCGTCAGCCCCTTATAGTAAACGTACAGCGCATTGTTCTCCGAACCGCAAGCAATGTAATCGCCGTCCGTGGCCAAACCGACGAAATTCTTTTCGTTTACGTGCCCGACGAAGGAGCGCAAACTGTGCGGTGACCCGACATTCCACATCTTCAAATGCGAATCCGTGGAAGCGCTGACAATTTCGTCGCCATTCAAAAACTTTACATAACTAACGGCCTTCTTGTGTCCCTCGAACATCATGAGCGCCTCCTTCATGTTCCGCAGATCGTAATAATACAGGCAATGGTCCGCGCAGGCGAACGCCAAATGGAACGAACTGCGCGGATTGAATTTCACAGAACAAATGTTCGCTCTGGCCTCCAACGTGGCAATCGAATGGTCGATCGTCGAATTGTACAGCTTCACTTTAGCATCATCGGAACCGCTGGCTATCAATCTGGTGTCCATGTTGGAGAAATCGACGCTCCAACAGCGTTTCTCATGCTCGTGATAAGTTTTGGTTTTTTGTCCGGTACTGGCGTCCCAAATCGTAACAGTGCCCTCGTAATCGCTGGCTGCCAACGTGGACTTCGAGTAGCAATTCCAAGAAACGCAGGAGATCTTCGAGGTGGATATCATTTCCATGCAGGGGTAATGAATGTTAGCGCTGTCGCGCACCACCGACTGATAGTCGAAGATCTTGATGCGTTTCGTGACGCCAGCAATGGCCAACAATTCGTTATCTTTATCGAATTCAATGCTGGAAACAATGGTTGAATTGGAAAACAAATCACCGGAAAACTGGAGCGTGGCCACCACCTGCAGCTTGCTGTACTTGGAAAACTTTACCAGATCCTCGCGGAAGTCATCCAAACCGGAAGTACTGTCAGCCGCTGCATTTTTGGTGCGCTCTTCGCGTCCAAAGTACAAATCTTTGCATCTGGACCGGAAATAGCACTGGACGAAGTCATCAAAGTGCGCGTACATTCTTCTTTTGCGCGTCGCCATCGTACCGAGCGACACATTGTTTTCGCTCTTAGCGAAATCGCTAATTGTCGATCCGATATTCTCCACTTCCATATTCTCAGCTTTACTGGCATCCGCAGTTCCAGCAGTGGATGCATTCTCATCGATGATGCACTTTACTTGTGCATCCACGAGCTTCTGTTCGATTTCCTCGACGTCGCGCTTAATGATGGCGATCTCCCTAAGCACCTGGTTCTTTTCCTGTAACTTGCGCTCCTCCAGATTCTTTAGAAATTCCAACAGCAGTTTATTTTGCGCTGCACAGGATTCCGCCTCCAGCAACTGCTTGCGTTGCTGCAAAACTTCAAGCATTACATTTACATCGTTCAGTTTTAAATTGGTGCTTTCGCTCATCACAAAATCGCGCAGTCCGTCCGGTCCGCCGTCCGGTTCGTCCTCTTGCGACGACTCCAGAGCGTGCAAATAGTTTTGCCGGATCGTGTAGCGCTTCACGAGCGCATTGACCGCGTGATTCGGAAACAATTGCTTGTCGTTTACAACGGCGTAGCACGTGGGACAACTTTGCGACGTCCCGATGGCCGTTAAAATGCAAGAATGGCAAAATGTGTGGCCGCATTGGGTCATGTGCGCTTCGTTTATCAGTCCGATGCAAACGGGGCACAGTAATTCGCTGCGTTTGTCGTCGAAACTGGTGCTGGGCGTCGAGCGTTGCCTTTTCGTTGGCGTCGTGCGAATCGAAGCGGAACGATTCACCGGCACCACGTTGCTGCCGCTATGCGAAGAAGCCGAACTGCTGCGCCCGTCTTTGTTCATCTTTTTTTTTTCTTTTTTATTGCGCTTAGTTTAGCAATGGTACACTGACCTGAAACATAATAATTTTGGTTCATTTTTACAGTTTTTATTGGGTAAAATGGGTCAACCTACTTGCAAAACATTAATTTGATTTTAAACATTGAAATTAATAAGATATGATTGGAAAAAAGAGTGCAAAGAGAATAAAATTACAAGTTTCAGGTCAGTAGGAATGACATGCTTAGATTATTAAGTGAATACTTACAATTGGAGACAGTTTACCAGGGCTCCATTGACATCGGAATCAAATTTTTCACCACTGGGAGTCAACTGCCAATTTTTGCCTTCTTTATCACTGTATACGCCCAACACTAAGCCTTTCTGAAAAAATACATTTCCATGTTATTCTATGTTACTTCAGGGGTGGAAATTCAGTGTTTTACTTACATTTTCCGAATAAAAACGTGCGCTTTGTGCTTTGGCCCACAATAACCTAACTACTGCTTTACTCCTGAGAATCATGGACATCATGTGCAACGATACAAACTAATTGAGCACAGTGTACACTATTTCGTTAACAAATTGTCGCCTTCTAGCCCTCTTAATTGCTAATTACTGATTAATTGATTAGCAGAGCAAGAAACTGTGTCACCTGCACGACTCTTTTTTTTGTACTGTCCAACCAGTTGTCAAATGTTATGTAAACTAAACAATTATACCTTAATTACTGCTGCAATTTAATTTCACTTAACGAACAACGTTTCTTTTTAATCTTTCACGCCTGTTTTTTTAATTAATTTGCTTTAAAACAATTAAAAAACAACTTTAAAATGTTTATCCGTGACAAATTTTACTTGTTTTTCAGAAAGGTCACAAAGGTCAAACACTTGTCAGACAAGCAGACTTAACCTAATTTAAAAATTTTCAAACTTTGAAAAGACAAATTAATTAAATTAATTAACTAATAAATAATGGGAAACGAACACTCGCAAATGTCCAGTTTGGTAATAGAGGAAAAAGCTATTGAAGTATCGGATTTTTACTCGCATCACACAGCCACCCTTAAATCTGGAAACATCACAACTGTTTCAGTTTTCCAAAGTGAACCCATCGCAAATGCTTCCTTGTGGGTAGCCCATACTCCACTGGAAAAAGCTAGCAAAGTATATCTGCACCTTGGGAAATAATTCAATAATTAATGCTTGTAAAAAAATTTGCAGAATTTAATGATTCATAGACACCCTTGCATTTTACGGTACATCAGTTCTTGGAGCAAAGGTTCCAAGCATTTCCTTGCTGTGGAACAAGTCAAACCTTTAAACCAAGTACTTTCTGCTCAGAGTCCTCTGCAGATATGCATTGGCTTGCATTCTATACTGAAAGCTTTGGTTTTTCTGCATGAAAAAGCCCATTCTTCACATAATAATGTCTGCACTTGTTCCATTTATGTAACAGTGGATGGTAATTGGAAATTGGGTGGTTTGGAATACATGTGCAAGTATTCTGATGTTAGTACAGACTTTCTGAGCAAGTCCAGGAAGCACAGATATAGTAAAGCAATTGATCCGAATGAGGAAAAAAATGCTAAAAGCAAAAAGAAGGATTTTATTGATGTTTATGCATTTGCTATTCTAGTCAGCGAAGTTTTCCGCAATAAATCAGATGGTAATTATTGTAAATTAAGTACATTTAATTATTTAGTTGTTAAAAATGCTGAAAAAATTGTTTTAAAAATGTTTCAGAAAGCATTCCTAGTTTGGAGCACTTTTTAAATAATTGCAAAGCAATTAAGGAGAATCCAGATGTTAATTCCAGACCAACTTTGGGCAATTTAATGCAGGACTTGTTTTTCAATCACGAATTTGTTATAATCCATTCGTTCCTCTGCGAATTGCCTTTGAAATCCCACCGCGAAAAAGAAGATTTCTTCACGACACTCCTAGAGAGACTGAAAAGCTTTAATGAAAGCACTGTGGCTGCCCAACTAGGCTCTTTATTACTTTCAAGACTAGTCTTACTCAATAAGACTGCTCAGAAAGAAGTGCTGCCCTGCATTTTATCCCCACGTTCAAAAAATGAGCAGACAGAAGGATTATTTGCTGAGAAAACTTTTGCCAAGTTTATAGTTCCAAAACTATTAGAAATCTTTACAGTTAGAGACGCCCAAATTCGATTGCTTTTGCTTGAACATCTCAATTCTTTTGTTAGATGCTTCACTAAGGAACAACTGCAATCGAAAATTTTACCAGAGGTAATTTTTTCTTGCCGCTTTTTAAATTATAACTTAAACTAATAAGAAATATATTTTAAAAAGCTTCTAGTGGGAATCAAAGACACAAATGACCATTTGGTAAGCGTTACACTGCGCTCTTTAGCGGATTTGGTACCGATTTTAGGATCTGCAATAGTAATCGGTGGAAGTCGCGCTAAATTATTCAACGATGGACTGCCGTGTCCTCCGGGTGAAAATCCAGTGGAATTGGAACCGTTATTGGTGCCAATTGCAAGCAACGACTTGGATGTTTTAAGTACTACGAGTTCAGCGGCCAATTTAGATTTGAATTTAAATGAGCGGCCCAGTCCCGATGGCGAAGAAGGAGAATCCTCAACGGTAACAGATGAATTGGACGGTTTGCCGATTGAAGATCAAAGTAATGAGTGGGATGATTGGGATATCAATGAAGAAAATCAATCGCAACCAACAAGTATTGGACACTATAATCTAAACGAAAATGGTGAAATTGCAAATGGTACCATTGAGGAAATTCAGTCGATTGATGGCAAATTGGTGATTCCAGATATTACTGAATTGGATATAAAAATGCGCAATGATAAGAAGAAAAATTCTGTGGTGGAAATTGATTTCTTCCAAGATATGGAACCGGTCATTGAAGCGCCAGCAAAGTTTGTGGTGGAAAATGCTGAAAGCAAGAGCGAAAGCAGTTTGCTCGATGTGAAAAACTCGGAAAATCACGAAGAAGGATGGGATGACGATCTAGAATGGGATTAAAGGGGTTCTTTATTTATATTTTAAGTAATCTGTTGAATTTTTATCATTTTTTAATTGTAAGTTTAATTAGATTGTAATAAAAAAAGAATTGTTAATTTTTATTGTTTTGATTTTGCATTTTCAGGGTTTTCTTTTCACTTTTCAATATTAAAACAACAAATTTTCAGCTTTGCTCAAGCTGATGAACAACATACACATCTTTAAATCTTTGGAAACAACTTTTTTACACTTGCCACTAAAGTAACCCATTATTTATTAAATAAATAACAATGTTAATATCTTATAATGATACTTTTTACACAAAATCTATGTTTATTTTAATGTAAAATTAAGAAAAAACACTTTAAACCAATGCAAAAACTGTTGTTGTTGAAAATTCAAATAATCTGAGGTTATATCG
>JASKGO010007560.1:0-20197 GCA_030556065.1 Holobus sp. GC000080 | reverse complement strand
ATTTAATGACGAATCTTTTGATACCATTTATAGTATGTTGCAATAATTCATTGAGGGTAAAAATCTCAAATAAAACTTAAAAAATAGGTTTTGTATTAAAAGTATACATTTACATGTAGTGGGCCTTGGATAATGTCAACGATAGGTTTGCGATAGCATGTGGCTGCGTGTGGGGCTATTTTTTAAGTTTTATTTTAGATTTTTACCCGGTATACTTTCTCCGCTTTTATTTTTTTGTGTGAATTTAGAAGGAGAATAATACAAAAATCCAGATGTCTGCTCAATTTACTTTTAGAATTTGGTGGTGAAACTATTTTTCAAGTAAAATTAATTATTTACAACTAACTGATAAATTGTTTCTTTCGAGGCTGCGATATTAATTTTAAAAAAATCATAGACTAGGTCACTAGGCAATATGCCCGTTGGTAACGGGTTAACTAAATAATGGATTGTTTAAATTTATTACAGGTAATTTGTGGCATCTATACAGCTACCAGAAGTAATGTTATCCTTATCATATGAACAATAAAGTCATTTACTCCGGTTATTAAATCATTCTGGCAAAATTAATGGTACTAAAAAGTGATTTCCCAACATATAAGTTTCCAAATTGACGATAAACCATTGTTGGGGCCTTGTTTGAAAAGTTTGAACAGTATGTGAATTTCGAGTTTTTGAACATATTCAAACTTAATCATAAAAATATAAAATATCTTTAAATGGATATTTGATTAAATTAATTAGATTCTATTCAAAAAGGTGTATTAGGAAATATTATCACTATTTCTCATAAAAAATAATTTTCATGGAATAAATTACGGCAATTTTCAGTTTTTTCGGGATAATTCGGGAACTAGGAGACATGTTTAGTTTTTACAAACGGGAGTATGTTGAGCATGTATTTCTATGAAACATTTACCCATTGAGCTCAATTTCTATCGGCATTATTAATAAAGATAGCCATGAAACTCGAAATGGGACACCCTGTATATACGTATATATTTTCTAAAAGGTTATTCTTACAGTTTACCTTAAAATAATTTTTTTAATGTTATGGCAAATTTTAATTTTTTTATTTATTTATTATGGCTATCGACCAAAGGTCTTTCCGCCGAGCCATTTTTATTTTCTTATATTTCGGCTTTCCTTTGTTGAACACCCTGTGTGACAAATTCACATTTTCAAATTAACATAAATAGTATATTACAACCCAAGGCCAGAAAGTTGGATTTCCTGGCGGATGTGAGATGGTGACCGAGGCGAAGCCGAGGCCAATTGTTAACTGTCAATATTATTGACAGTGACAGCAAACTAATAGGTTAGAATGCACTCTCCCGCCGAAAGTACGGGCTTTCTGGCCGCAGACATGAATATTACTGGACTGCCGGCCACAAAAATCTTGTAACCTGCTAGAGTGCGCTGCGGCCACAAAAGTCGCTCTTCCCGGAGTCAAATGCGGCCAGAAAGCCCGTACTTTCGACGCGAGATCAAGAAAATATACTTTATAGAATTTTTTTACATAATCTTGCTAATCTTTAATTTAGTAATCAATACATTTAAAAAAAAAATTTAAAAGAACTATTTTAAATTGAATTCAGTAATTTGTAGTGAAAATTAACTCAAGCTGTATATTTTTTAAAATAATCAAAAAATAAAAAAATAATTGAAATTTAATGGACCTTCAAAATAATTATAAATATGGTATAGCACTACAACAAATATATCAATTTATTTGAGTTTAGAAGAAATATTTTTTTTTTATTTTTATGGACTAAATATTTACAAAAAAAAAATATAAATAAATTCATCTCATTATGGCAAAAAAAAATCCACCAAGATTGACTATTCAATTCACCACTTCGAATATTAAAAATTATTTATTTAAATGACATCTAAATAATTTTACTTCCATCTAAAAAAATTGCTCTGCTTCTTATAAATTTCAATATCTTATCAATTTCATAGACAATATCTATCAATGACAAGACTGATAAAATATTACAATACGTTGGTTTTGGTGGCAGGTACCTTATACGAGAAAAAAGAAGTAAAAAGAGAAAGAAATCGCCAGCAAAGAAAGGAAACAAAGGATCTGAACAGAAGGAGATAATTTTGCAGAATAGTTGAGAATGGAAAAAAAGATTGCACGCTTCTTGATGGAATTCCGGTGCGTAAAATATTGAATTGGTCCTTAGGGATGCTACAATGGACCGTCAACGGCAATGGCCGCGGCAATCGACTTAGCAGTCCATATTGGAAACACTCAGACAAAGGTACGGGGTTTCAATCTCTCTTGGTTCCATTGCTTCCCTCTTCGCTTGATTTGATTTATTGGCAATCGAGTCTGGCCTGATTGTTCGGATTTTTATTGCTTCCTACATGAATGGAGTGGCCCACGTAGATATCTCAATTCGCAAGTGAACTCTATGCGTTTCCTTTTTACTACAGACAACGACGTCCCGTGCAAACGCCACTTTTTGCTTAAGACGCGCATGCATCGGCCGGCGAATTGCAAATCGCGAAAGATTGACGATCAACGTTGTCATATAACGGGAAAATCGTTTTGGAATTCAATTAAAAAACTGCACACCCAATACAATAAATCACTCAATGCGCGCGCCCGGCGAACGCGCTTGTAGCTAATCGAAATTTTAATTAACAGTAGCTCTAATGGCATTCTTCCCAATAAAAACGCTTTCAAGTTGATCAAGTGCTTCCATACGGGGGCTATATGCTTTGAATGCGATGCATTTTTTAAAGCGTTTTAAATATCGTTGCCATGGGCCTGCCTGCGACCAAACAAAAACTAATTAAATAGAATGAAATGATATTTAAATATTAATCTTCATTATGAGTGGAACAGGCAGAGTTTTAATTAAAACCATATTTGGTCATTAATTTATTGCGGACAGATTGTATAGCGGCGCAATTTGTGAATTTATCGTCGGCTGCTTATAATTCTCTCGCTTTCTCTCTTTGCAGCCAAACGGAAATTATAAGTGATGTATGTTGTTTGAATTATGAATTATGCTAATTGGATTTAAATAATTGCATAATTTAATTTATCGTTAGAATATATTGTAAAGCTTATACTACGCTTCAATTGTAACTATTCCGCCACTCACAGAAGTCTTTTCTCGTTTTTTATATATTCAACTGAGTTTAGTACTACGAACTATTGCAAACTGTTTTTAAATTCTTAAATTTAATTCTTATGACAATATATGGGATTATTCAGAATAATAGGATTTTAAAAATCTTATTCAAAAAATTTGCAATTAAAAAAAAAAATTATCCAATCATGCAATTAAATTCTTATTAATTATCATAATATTTTTAAAAGCTCCCATCATAATCTAGTTTCTTCGTTTATAAACTATGATATTGGAGGAATTGCTAAAATTTCAATTAAAATACTTAATCCTTAAAAATTCTTTGGTCCAACCCATTAGATTTTATACAAAAAAAAACACTTTGTATTTAATAATAACTTTATTATTAAACACTCTGTGTAACTTTAAATAATTTTAAATTATAGTCTTTATCGATATGCTCAAGCAGATGAAGAGAAAGATTAATTATATAGAATAGTTTCGTCACTATCTCAAATACCTTTGCTTATGGACCACCCAATATATTGGTAAAAATTTATTTCCTTAAATGGAGTGAATTTAAAACTGATTTTACAACTTAAATTTTGACCACTTCCTATTTGTATATTCAAAATATGTTGCCTTCCCCAGTTTTTTAGTCATTTTCCTCAATAAACTTAATGGGAAAAGTACTTTTCCTATCATAGTTTCTTTGATTTTAAATAATTAGATAGAGAAAAATTAATCGTTTATTGAAAATCACATCTTTAAATTCATTTGATGAAAACGTAATCTCTGAAATCATTTCTCTCAAATAAAGATGATGATGATGAGGATTATAAAATAATGTAAATCAAGAAATTTTTAATTTTCGATCAGAAACGATGATCAGTTTATTTAATTTTGATTAATTTTAATTTCTTAAAAGGAAATATTAAAACTTTGATTTGTCATTTTAACGCGATTGTTGTACTAAAAACAATGCCTTCAATTCATTCTGTATTCAAAAACAGAAGTTAGGAAGTACTAAATATTTTTAAATAAAAATAACTCTTTGAAATCCACTTTAAATAAATTGAAAATAATTCACTCTGCATTTAGGAACGTATAGTAAAAGCGTATCAAAAATCGGAAAACAGATAAATCAATATTGAAGAAAGAAAGTATACGTAGTATAAATAAATATACATGAATTTATCATAGAATAGCACAATAAATTTTATCGAAAATTTGAGTGCAGGTTTTCGAGCGTAAATCTTGGCATTCGGGGGGCGATGAAGTTAAAACCCTTATCGCCCCATGCAGTGTGCTGTGATATATGCGTAATCACGGTGTTATTCAATAAATATTACCGAAAGCGCAAAAAAAAGTGCCCATCATCAGCGGCTAAACTGCACAAAATTGCATTGGAAAATGCAATAAAATAATACTCGGTAATTACAAACGAATTTTACGAGTGTCCGCATAAAATGTTTTGTAATTTTTTTTACGACGGGCGCAACATTGCGAATTAATATATGTGTACATTTGCCTCTATCGGGATATAAAAAGAGCGAATGGGAAATATTCATATCTATATTGGGGCTAAAAGCGCAAGAGCGAACTGTATAGAAAAGTCCCATTAGATTTTATCGTCGTGCGGAAATTCTGGGAGAACAAACTGCGCTTCCGAATACTTTCTGGCCAACAATGTCGGGCAATACTTTGCCGCAAATGCACTATTTAAAGAGATCTGATAAATAAAACTCATCAAATAGATTCAAATCAACATTAAAACTCTGTGTGCCTTTGGCTCGCCAGCCAGATCTGAAATGAAATCGGCGCTCGTCCGCAGTTTAGATGGGCGAACATCCAAACAATATGTCGCCTTATCAGTTGTTGTTAACAAGTTTTCTGGGCCGTAATCGACAAACTTTACTATGTTGCAACTATCGCCCTAAATTCCCTCGCTGTCAACAGATATATGATAGATATAGGTTGCAATATAGGTGCAGCAGTCAGAACCACCCCTGGACCGCCGCTCTGCCAACTGCCAACGGACACAAACATTTTTTATCGTCTTTCTCTCTCTTTCCATCTCTCTACCATCTCGTTGCGATGTGTCCTTTTTCTCACCCTCATCGCATCGCATCCATTGTTTTATCGGCTCCGGCCGTCTTTAACACCACCTCAAGGATAACGCACGGCTGCCCTTATCTATGTGCCCAAAGTTTAACAGCACCCCACATGGATTTGCCCCTAAGTCGACGCATTTAATGCACTCAATTACATTTTTCATTTTTACCCTGGACAATAAACACAATGCCATTAATTTTTCTTATTGATTGTTCATCTATTAACGATTATACCGGATGTATCAAGTAAGTGGCCTCAGAGCCTTAAAATGCCTTACATACTTAAGATCCTTCAAACGAATAAAAAAATTATAACAAATTAAAATATACAGAAATAAATTATTGCCAATTAATTTATTAAAAATAAATCATTTTGAAAGATTATTTAATGTGCCACTTAAAAAATCACATTTTCTTTTCAATTTATTAAATAATTTTAGCCAAAAAGTAATCTTTAAAGAAGGAACATCACTTAATAATGCCTTGAAACTTCCAAATAGATTCTTTGAAAGTTTCTTATAAACTTTTTTCAAATACGTTGAGATTTGACTTTAAAATTTTGTTTTGATCGATATGCACTTGTTTTAAAAAAATAACTTAACTTAACTTAAAGAATAACATAACTTAATTTTGTTACCAATTAGTATCTCGAAAAATATGATATAAATTACTAATGATGGCGAATAACTGTATCAAATAATCTCGTGGTCAAATTTTTAAGTTTAGTAATTGCTATTGAAATTTAATTTATATTTTTTACTCAAAACCAAATAATACATATTGATATTTGTTTTGTTATTATTAATTATAAAAACTTAAATTATTTTTATCATAATAAATACTTTTCCTTGCTAATTATATTTTTAATTTCAAAAAGTTAAAAGTTAAATAAAATGCACCCTGCAAAAGTTCAAATGGTTTTGACTATAAAATTTGAAAGTGCATTGGAAAATAAAAGTTAATATTTTATAATCATCAAGCTTATCAACGAAGGGCCATTTACATACAGATCGGATTATTTGCCATTATCCAGAGGGTGCGTACGATAAATATTCCGTCTCCAAATGTATGTATATAGAGAGAACAGTGTTATTTCCATCGGTTGCACTTCAACTCCCGCACACACATATGCAAATGCGAAAATTCAACAATGAGTTCGTTAAAATGCAACCCTATTTAGTTAGAGTGCGAGCGGCGCGCCAAAAAAGCGCTTATTAAGTCCATTTTCTATCGTTCCCAAGGCAATTTCGCGTAACAAATTTTCAAGATAAATGCGTTTTTAGAGATTGCACGACAAGCAAGCCATTTATGCAGTGTAGGTGTACACAAATGCGATACTAATGGCCACGAGAGTTCATTGTTGTCTCGAAAATGGAACATACCTGCGGACAATGTGCGAAAACGCTATCATAACCATTGTTGTAATAAAGCTTCCCATTCTATGTAAACACACAGCTATAGTAAATACTGCGCCAGTGCATTCTATATCTATATAATGTGTGTGTTAACGTGTCTTCCTTTGGATTACCTAATCCAATTTCGGATTTCGGTAGGGGAAATGCGTTTTTTCACGACACCGCCGAAATGTTTATTCGCATTTGCCGCATACAAGCATTTTATAGTGGCGCATAATAATTACCATAATTTATGTGTCGCGCACACATAGTCCGACGATAATCGCAATTGGGGTAATGATAATAATTCGGGCGGTAAAAACTGCGCCGAAATTTACGATTCATCGTTGTTTTCGCAAAAAGCGCGTTAATGGGGGTAAATATTTCCGCGTCGTTCTGATGGTCGTCGGGCGGGCGGGAAAAAAATTGTTTGAACGTTCGCGTTCATTTTCCGCAAAATAGCAAGTAAAAGATGGTCTGCCGAGTGACATAATGAGCATAATTTAAGTTACAAATGACGTGCCGGACGGAATTCCGGAATTAAATGGCTAACGTTTGAGGAATTCCTGCCGCACTAGAGCCTCTGAGGGTTACGCGATAATAGTCTAAAAAGGGGTTATTGATGTTGGGAGATTTAAAAGAAAACGACCGCTTTGGAGGTCAACCATAAAGAAACGACCGAATCTGCAGGATAACGAAGGATTTTGCAGAGTTATAGGCACAAAAACAGATATCCACTGGACACATGTAAAACGATCCATTCGTAAAACAAAAATGCCACTAAGGAAGTCCTTAGAAGGGAATACGAAACCCGGGCCTACCAAAATAAATAAATTTTCTACTGAAATCGGGAAATGAAATAGTTTTTTTTTCCTCTTTGTTACAAAAAACAATAATAAAATCCCTAAAACCACGCAGTGGTAAAATAAATTTGGATGGATACATTTACAACATACGCCAACTTAAAATGGCGTATTATACTGTAAACGAATTGTTTTATCTTAGCTTTTTAGAGCCCAAAATGTTAAAAGATTTTTTGTCAAATTATTTTATCGATAATAATAGGCAATTAAAATTGCATTTAAAAATGAAGAATTTTTATTGTATTGACTAATATTACTTTTAATTAGATTAATTTTCAGTTTCAAATAAACTAAAAATAATTTATGATTATTCTCTTATTATTTATTGATGGCAAAAGTATCAATTGATGTAAATATGAAGGATTTTGTCTGTCCTAACCCCCAGTAAAACTGTTAAATCTTCTACTGATAAACAACAATTACATTGGATGGCAACGAGAAAAATAAAAATTCAGCATGCATAATACAGAAAAACCTCTTACTGTTGTTTTGCGCAAAAAGCATTTGGAAACAGAAGTATATCATAGCTGGTGAGTGCATTAGGGTTTCATGAATCCACTACGTCGTGAATTTCAATAAAGACACGTTTGTCTCTAAGCCGTATGATAAATTTGAAACAAATGATAAATGCGAACGATTTTGTAAGAGCCCAACTGCGTGTTTCTTTTTTGCCTGTTCGAAGGAAGCGAATGCATTTGTTTGTTTAGGAGTATAACGTTAGCAAAAGGAGTAAGGACGCATTTAGGGGGAAGAATAAATTTCCGAGTGGCTTTGCAAACAGGCAATGCGATTGACGATGATAATAATACCTTATAAGAAAGGGCGGACGAAGAACTTAAATCTTGTTTCGAACATAAGGCGATTTGATGCGACCATGGAGCTTCGTTCTTTTTGCCGCAAAACGAACGAACGGCCCCATTGTGTGCGGAGCGGTAAGAGAAAGAATATCAGGAATCGAACCCTCGAGTATATAAAACCTAGTCCTGCATAAATCTCCTTTCGAGATATTACCGGATAGTTAATACACCCTTTCGTATCCAGCGATTTTCCATCGATTGCCCTCTAGGCTATTGTGCCGCTATATGCAAAGCTTTTTTGCTCCGACTGCGCTTGGAAAAAAATCTGCTTAAATATGTTTTCCACCAAAGGCGAACGAAACAATTTGGTGTGTGCTAGACATGTTTACCTACCAAGTTCGAAAACTGATATGCACGTCAGTTTACAATCAAACTTCATTTTCCTACAGCGAAAATTGTATGGAAATTTATATTTTCTCGAAAGTATAGTCAGCTTACGCTTACAGCTCGAGGTAATATTTTATTTTTATTTTTGGCTTTGAAAAATGTATATTTCATTCACCTGAAACAATTACGTAATCTAAAATTTCCTTTATCATTTCAATAAAATATCAATTGTTATTTCCGTAATAAATTTTGGAATTAGTAATTTAATAATTGCAGTAAATATTGAAATTAATAATAAATTACTTTCATTGCGCTTTTGCAATAAGCCAAATGACTTTTATATTTCCCTGTATTTATTTTAATATTGAAATGTTTATGAGCAAATGAATTATTTATATTATCTATGCGTATTTAAATTATTGTTTTAATTGCTTAAGAGTTATGTTTCGGCAGGTGGGAATTAAACGCGATTTTATTAAAATCGATTATGCACGAATTAAATTGTCCGAAAAATAAATAATAGAAATTTGCCTTACTTACATGTAAAATTACTATGTCTACTATTTCAGTACTATTTAAAAAAATAATGATTCGTGAAACTAAAAAAAAAAACATAATTTAAAATTGAATTACTCCTACTACCCAAAATTATGAAATTCATTTATTTAAAAATCTTTGATTAACAAAGATAAATAATCTTAACAAGTTTTAATAATTTTATCTTGAAAAACATTGCTAAATTTAATATTTAAGTAGAAGCCTGTGTTTAAATCAAATTTTAACAATTTATTAAAAATAGTTAAACAAGCAAAAAAACATAAAATCAAAATCTCACACGTTAAGAAAAGAAAATGGGAGATATAATAGATTAAAATTGTAGTCTATATGTGAGAAGAGACCGAAGAACCACAGAATTAACTAGTACTTTGGTATTTTATAGTTTCGAAAATTTTTAATAGGAAGTAGCTAAAATAAGTTTTTTTCTACATCTACTTCCCTGTGGAAAATGGGACACGCTGTACATTTTTTGAATCATAATTTGAGAAAGGGAAAGTAATTAAATTATTTTTGATATTTTATTTAAAAAATATAAAGCCCGAGTTGCACTTAAAAAATATTTATTTATACAATTTTTCATACAATCAATTAGATATGTTAAGTACGAATGAATAAAACCCAAATAAAAAGTAATATATTATTCAATATCTGTCATGGAATTTGTTTATATGTAAAGAAGGAAGTCCATTGAAGAAGCTGATTTGTGCCATTAAGCGAACGCCGTCTCATCAATTATTTTACTGGAGTGGAAGAATTCCAGGAATTCCCTATCAATTATCTTGACGATGCGAAAAACAGACTTCTTCCCGAGCAAACACAAAAAAGCAAAATTTTACTAATTGGATTCCAAAAGAAATATATTAGACGACGTTTCCTGCGTTTTATTTCCTTTCGATGAATGTTCCCGAAGCAATTAAATTCGTATCCAGTCATTACGGGATCTCCAATTTAAGTGATTTATATTGACGTATATGAAAGCCTAACTTATTTACACACCTTGGGTCTAACAATTAAGTTAGTTGAGCGAATAAAACAGTAAATAGTTTAATGTAATTTGCATGTTGTTCGAGCAAAACAGAAAACAAAACTCTGTGTTAACAAACTTGCTACTTGACATGAATTCTAACAAATCTTTTATCGACAGCTTTAATTCATCACTACTATTCATTGAAACTTTTATTATTACTTTTCTCTATCAGTTAATACAAATTACTAGTAAAAAATAAATTATTAGCATAAAACTACGATAATGTATTGAAAATTTGGAAATAAAAGGTTGGTAAAAAAGTTATATTAACTTCATTTGAATAAATTATCAGTTTCGATATAAAACGTTATTAAATTTGACGCTTTTAGAGCTCTCAAGAGCATCTCAATTTAAATTCGCTAGTTCAAATCTGAAACGAGCACACTTTGGCAATAAAATTAACATCTCATATGTAACCGGGAAATAAATAAGACTTAAAAACATAAATAAGGAAAGTTACAGCGATTACATAGCGAACATAAAAGTGCAAATTGCACTCTTCCACCTTTATAGTGAAAATAAAGTTGGAAACTTTCGTATACAGTTATTGTTGGCAATCTGCAAGTAATATTCAATCCTCTCTGATGTATATAGCGGCAGCCAGTAGCAGCAGCAAACAGAGAGAATGATACAGTGGATATCTTATAACTAGATGAAGCCATAAAGTAAAAAAGAGTAACGTTGTTTGCTTCTCTAAATCGGCGCAGCAAAGACAATTTGCGCGTTATTGAATTACTTTTCCATACCATTGCCTCGACCCAATTTAATTTCGCCCAATATTTTCGCTCGAACGTCCCAATGACGTCTGGCTGGAAGGAAACGTTGCTGTTTTATATTACTGCCAGTGCACTTTTTAAAAACTATATCATTCCTAATACGCACTAAACCTTTCCGATTTTATTTGCGCGGACGAACTATTAAAGTATCCCCTTACAGCTGAAACTTTGCGCATTGAGTCGGCCTTGGAATATTCTGTTAGTTGAAGAAAACAGGACTCACTTGAAGCCACTAAACTTGTAACAATCCAACAGTACCCAAACATTAATTACTCCGTGTAATAATCCCGAGACTGCATAAGAGCTTTGTAGTAGTAATTTAGACGAAAACAAGCGCTTGCAGCTACCAAAAACAAACACTACTGCAAACAAACGGCGAAACATTGCATTGTTTTTTAACAATTCATTTTCTATGTCAATTCCCAAGAAATGTTTAAATTTTACTACTATTTACTATTATTTTCTAGCGATTTATTTTTAAGAAATTAAAATTTTAAAAATGGTTTTCAAAAGTAATGATCCACATTAACATTTATCTTCATTTAAAACATATTTTAAACTTTAAGACAATAGATGACTGAACAAATGCAAATGAAAATTGAAAGGAGCGAATCGGAGCATGATAACTGTCTATCCGGATGGATTCAAATGCCGCATTAATCCGCCGTTAGGCTTAGCTGAAAACAGGATGCAGTATCCTGAGTGCATAAAATAGACTACTGCAACAATAACATGAAGCCTGCACAACAATAATGTCACGACGCCGCTTGAGCCGAACAAAATTAACAATGCAAACACACACACACGCACACGCTGATGTAAATCATCGTCGTTCGCATTTCAGACGCCATTCATACCCCCTTATTCCCATAAACAACTTTCAGTCTCGCAATCACGGGCGGAACTTCGATTTCAGCCATTAAAATTACATTAATGCAAACATTGAGTCGGGGAATGTATATTTATTTGCTAATATTTGCCTGCCGCAGTCGGATTTAAATGCACTTTAAGGTCTTTATGCATTGATTCAGCGAGTGTGAGCTAATGCCTGGCTATAATACTTGATTCTGAGTTAAGTAATGTTTAAGTAGGCATACATTGTATTATTTGTTTGTGCTCTGCAATGCAAATGTTGAAAGAGTACTTTCGGAATATTGCGTTTTATTAAAAGGCTTCGTTGCTGTACTTTGGGCCTCTCATTTAGTTGATATTGTTGACAGAACGGATGAACAAAATGGTTGAGAATTTGAAAATTATTAAAATGTTACAAACTTTTATAGAATTTCTTTATTGGTTTTAAAAGTTGTTCATTCAGAAAATAATAAAATATTTCATTTTTTCAACTTAAACAAATACAAAACTTATTTTTAATAACGTGCAAAATTGATTCATTTTTATTAAAAAAATATTAATAAAATTTTATTTCGAAGGAATAGTTTTGATGAATTAAAAATGGGACAAAATTAATAACGGATATTGATGATCGCGACAGATAAGTGAAATAGGCAACGAAGTACTGCTTATTTATTGTTATTGTAAGCAAATTTCTAAGTTCAAATTTTCAAATTTAGAGACAGATTTAAATTAATCGGCATAAAAAAGGCGTCAATTTCTTTAATGATATAATCGGCTGTATTATTTATTTAATAAAACGGTTTTTTTTTTTATAGTATAGAATAATGAGCTGCACATTAATTTAAATATAATACTATTTTTATTACAACAGAACAGAACATATCTGTTTGTAGAAAGGGCTACATTAATTTTATTTAATTAATACCTCATTTTAGTGCTATTTTAATAAAAGTTTAAAATTTTAAATTTATTCCTTTTATCTTTACATTTTTTATTTTATTAAAGATATTATTTTAAAATGAGATTCATAAAGGAACCATTAAAGATTGCTTTATAATCCATAAATATTGTTTAGATATTTACTTGTTTGAAGTAAATTTTTTTTTTATTTTTTTTTTATAGGAGTTGGGAGTGAAGCGGAGGCGCCGGGCATTGGGTCATTGGTATATGGTAATTATTGTAATAGTATATAGATTTTTCATTTAATATTAAATAATAATTTGATTAAAAAAAATTAATATTACTAAATAAATTTTCATTAATTAAAAAATTAATAATAACCCAAGAATTGACTTCCATCAATTTCCACAAAAATTGATCTCATAAAAATTATTGATTGAGAATTTCGAATTTTCACATTGGAATTATAAAGAAAATTTGATTAATTAATGAAACTTTTTAAATATATTTAATTATTTTAAATAATTTATGTACAACAAAATAGTTGGACAAAATGTTAGTAATAAAAATTAAATAAATATATGAAACTTGATTAAAAAAATTTTTCTTATTTAACTAAAAAAAAAATATTGAGTGCAATAATTCATTATTTAAACAAGTTCTTACTGCAATTATAAATAAAAATGTTATTTTAAATTTAAAAACAAAGCTTCTTACTAAAAATGAACTCAAATTTGATGTTGGTTTTATTTTTTATATTTTTTTTTTAATGAAGTCGCTGGCCTTAGAATGATAAACGTTAAGTTAGTAAAATAATGATTTGGTAATTATTTTAATTACAATAAATAACAATTTAAAAATTTATTTTCATTGAATTTCACAAAATTAGGCACTGATTAAAGACTAGAATTGCATATTAATTAATAAAACTTTAAAAGCGCATATAACTTTAAATAATTTATCAACAATATAAAAATGAACTAAACTGAAAATCCATTTTTTAATAAATAAAAAATAATTAAAAAAAAAAGAAATTAAATATTGAACTCTGGAAAAACATTTTAGCAAAATTTTAATTACAGCTATGAATTTTAATTTTTTTAAAAAGGTAGAAGCATTATTTTTACAACAAATCTGTTTTTTATAATTGTAATATTTGGATTAATTATTAAGTTTAATTAAAATTAATTAACAGTTTACTGTATAAAACAAGATATCACAATATCAAAGTACTTGCATGGATTTACAAATGCGTTTAGAGTTGCAGCAAATTATGGCGACTGCAACTGTAACGTTCCATAAAGTACAAGCCACTTAGAGTCTGACTACGGCAAACTGCATCAATAATACATCTCGAAAAACGCATAGAGGCACTGGCATGGTATGGAATATGCACTGCTTATTAGACTATGTTGTTAACACTTCAATTACAATAATTATTATGGGCGCCTCTCACAAAGCTGAGCATGGAGCACACAGAGAAAAGCCAGCATTAATAATTCAATAGCAATAGCGTTATAATAGAAATTAATGCATCCTATGCGTAATGGTAATAATTTGATAGTGTTACAGTGTGCATCAATAGAATCCAGCCCAAACTAACGTGTGTACCAATACGTGTTATAATGTAGAAGCGCAACGATATTAATATTACTAGAGCGCAATGTCGGACTGATTAAAATCCTTATTAGTTATTAATTAGTTTTCAACTTTTACGAGTAGCGTTCGTGCAATAATCGACGTTATTGGCTGGAAAGTACGAGGCTGGATAATATAAAATGGGACAATGGGAATTAAGGATTAAATACTTGCGGCCAATTCAACAACGGCAGCAGCAATAGCAACGGCAGCGAAAGCGGCTAACTTTGACTGGACAAACAGTTGGATAGAGTTGCATACACAGTAGAATAGTTGTGGAACTGCGGAATAAAGCTCGCAGGTAAACACAGACGGCGGCTGTTGCGGCTACTTCCCTCCAACTTTGACTAAATAAGTTTCTGTTGAAGTTTGCCACTTAAACTGCATTTGAGTGTTTCAAATTATTATATATTGTATTATCATTGTCTTTCATTTAGATCTTATGAAGTTCAAGTGGCTTTGAAATAAAGTTTTACCTTTTTATTTCATCCTATTTCTTCCTATTATCAAGGAAATTAAAAGTAAAAGGAGGTTATATTGATAATAATTTCTTAAAAAAATATTTTTTGGCATATACCTCAATGTTAATTATCAAAAATAATTATCCAGATAGCATTAAAAAAACAATTCTGTAAAAAATCTAGCTAAAAATGATTTGAAATTAATTTTATGTTAAGGAGCAAGCAAAGTATGTAAGAAAAAATACTTTATGTTTCTTACAATTCTCTAAGTTTTAATATTTTTCAAGCTATATAATTGAAATTTGAATATTTTAAAAGTTGGTCATATACAAGCAATATTTTGAAATTAAATGAAATACGAAAACAATTTTATATAGCACCGAATAACAAAGTTTCCCAAACTTTTATTAAAGTAAATTATTTAGCAATAAATTTATATAAAATAGGCAAAATAAAAGCCACAATATTAATAAATAATAATTTAATTAATTAAGCATTTCTTCATTAGCGAAGTGCAAATGTTACTTATATCCCGGCGCTTTCACATTGAGTCAAACATTACAACTTTCATAACGTAATGTTACAGAGCCGATAAATTAGATAATTATTAACATTTTTACGTTTACTTTCTACAAATCTAATAATTTATTAATGTATTAATTGAATCTGTATTTAAAACTATTTGATATTCCAATAGAATGTTAAATTTTAAAAGGATGAACAAAGTTATTTTGAAGTCTACTTTTTTATTTGTATTTGTGCATTGAAAAATAATTATTTAATCATATTAAATATCAGAATTAATTTAAAAAATATATTTTGTAATTGTTTCCCCATTGCCTGGCGCCTTCACATCGAGTCAATCATTCAGTTTTTTATCATCAATTACAAAGCCAATAATCTTGAAAATTATTAATTTTTTTACATTAACTCTTTTAAGATCCAATAGATCCTTAAGTAACTAAATACAATTTATTAATTGAAAATATTTTTAAAGTTATTTGGTATT
Source organism: Holobus sp. GC000080 (assembly GCA_030556065.1). NCBI lineage: Eukaryota > Metazoa > Arthropoda > Insecta > Coleoptera > Staphylinidae > Holobus > Holobus sp. GC000080. Next base: position 4,326 of record JASKGO010007560.1, on the reverse strand, counting down.
AGAATTGAAAGTAAAATTTAAAAGGAATGAATAAAATTAATTTTGAAATATATTTTTAGATTTGTACTTATAATTTGAAAAAATAATTCATATTTTTTTTATCATCACTTACAAAGCCAATAAATTCGAAAATTATTATTATTTATACACTAATTCTGGTAAAATCCAATAAATCCATTAAAAAAGGAAATAAAACTTTTTAATTGAAAATATTTTTAAAACAATTTGTTATTCCAGTAGAAAGTTAATTAAAAAATGATGAAGTAAAGGCAGAAAATTATCAAAATATTAAACACAGGAATAATCTTAATAAACCTTCAAATAATTCATCCTATGAAGATAACTAAATGAAGATTATAACATATTTTCGACGGTATACCGTATAAAGAGCATACGGTTTTGAATAAGAAGCCACAAAAAGGGTTCTAACTTGTTTAAGATACTAGCAGGATATACTAGGCTAAAATTAAAATAAAATTAAATAAGGCAAGCGAGGTGGAAGATAGTGAGCTTAAAACATAACTTCCGTTATAATTTATTTATTAAGAAAGGGCACACAAAGGGTGTATCTGTATATGGCTGGGTCGTAAGCACACGTAAGTATTAATAATTTCCTTCTCTAGGTAAAGCTACTAGAAAGGCAAATAGATGGAAAACTTAAGATAGCTTTATCTACCTACACGTAGACTTAATGTAAACAAGAATATAATATATATATTCATTTGTATGAATGCATGTATATGTAAGTGGGGAAAGGTGATGGTGAATATTTGTGTGCATGTAGGTGTATGTTTGTGTGTGTGTGTTCGTGTGTGCATGCACCGCCGCCAGTTGGGTTTCTATGCGGCTTTACTTGGAAAGTATACCGTAGGTACTTGTTGTATTGTACGTAGCAACTTGCTTTCTAGTTCGCTTAGTTAGTTGTACTAGGCATTAATGATGCTTTAATAATAAATGGACATTCGACGTAATTCTCTCTGCTTATTAGCAGTTTCCGGTGTTTATTGTTTATAAGTACTCGCGGTGAAACTAGCACTTTGTATTGTTAAAAGTAATTCAAATTTGTTACTTAATTTATTTAGATCGTGAGGATGTATTTCTGGATTGCTTCAATTAACATTGAATTCAAAGTGAATGCGCCGGGCGCAATGTTCTGAATTCTGTTTAACTATGAATGTTATAGTCTTAAAAGTATTTGATAAATTGAAATCGTTTAAATATATTATGTTTTTAACAACATGATAATGTTTCAAATAATTTTGGGTATTATAAAAGGGAATACTTCACTTATCAGTAGCGGCAAGCTTCTTCTATCTTTTCCGGTACAGATCAATCTCAATTTAATGGAAACTAGACAAATAAAATGTCGGGTTTATAAAGTTTTTCCACTGAAGTAAAGGAATATTTAATACTGTGTGTTAGAATTTGACATGATTACATTTAGCTTTATATATTCAAATATTCATTTTAACTATGAAAGATATAGATTTAAAAGTATTTGGCAAAATGAATTTGATTAAATATATTAATTAAGATTTATGAAACGTGATAATATTTCACATAATTTAGTATTTTAAAAGGAAATACTATACTTAAAACTTAAAACTTAAACAATTAAATTTTCAGTTTTGTAGTTTTTTTTTTTTCAATAGAATAGAAGTTCTAATTCTTGCTCGGTCACTAATTATGGTATATATTTCTTTAAAAATCTTGGATTAACGTAGATAAATAAACTGAAATGGTTTCAATAGTTCCATCTTGAAAATCAATGGTTTCTCTTTAATTAGTGGTCAGTGCTCAAAACAAATTTTAGTTTCATAATTGGTTAAAAGGGAGAAACAAAAAAATATAAAATCACAACCTTTAAGGAGAAAATAAGGAAAATAAAATATATCTAATTAATGGTGTGGAAGAGACCAAAAAAACAAGAAACTGACTTGTCACCAGCACGACGAATTTTTACAGATCTTATTTCAGCATCAAATATTGAAAAAACTGAGCCCGGTGCATTGAACAAAGCTACAACCAAATTGGATTTGTTTTTAAATTATGTACTTGTAAAATAGAAATGTAAGAAACATTAAACTCAGAAGAAAATTTTAAATTATGTAGAAGTTTCAATAAATTTTATTGAAGTGATACTCGTATATGCAATAATATGGGGCAAAATAAAAACTATAAATTTGAACAGAAAGAGTACAATAATGTTAGGAAACGAAGTGAAGGCGCCGGTCAACAATATTAATTAATATTATTGAAATTTTTGTATTTTAAAATACTTTTTCAATTTATACTTAATTTTAATATCAAAAAATATTAATGTCAGAAAAAAACTTAACTATCAACTATTTCAATTAAATTGAATAAATTGAATGAATAATTTTTACTTTTATTCAAAAACTGAATTTTTAATTAAATTTAATTGTAATTCCATTTCCATTTCCATCTTTTGTATTTTCAAATCATCATTAATAAATTATTTGTAGCATTTAATTTTATGAATTAAATTTTAAAATCCTAAAAATAATTTATTAATGATGATTTGAAATTACAAAAAATGGATAATGGAAAAGGAATTACGGCTATAAAAATGTAAAAGTAGTAGTAAAATCTAAAAAAAAATGCTCTAAAAACTAAAGTCTTATTTATATAAAAGAAAGCATTCACAAAAGAAATGCAAAAGGGTTTCATTTATAAATAAATAAGCGACGTAAGTGTGCGGTTGCATGATAAGTAAACGAAAATGTTTTATTCAAAGGGAACTTTTTGACAATAACGCGAGACCAATTCTGCTCGGGACATTAAACTTTAGTTTGATTTTTATATCCCGTTCCATATCTCGTATATCTATTTGCTAATTTCGCAGAAAATTTACAATAGGGAACGAGTCGGCCCGTTCTGGATCCCTCCATTATCATATTTAAAATTGCACCAAGGATCATTGAATTTGTATAAATCGGCAATGTATTGCGCGACTGCATTCTTATAACTTTATTTTCATATCACATGGTAATTTGGAACCGTTGCCGTACCGCCGCCAAGAACGCCGAACGCGAAGGCGCGCACATTCATTTACGACACATAATTCTTTTCCCTCCGCTCGATCTCTATTCTTCCTCAATTTGCCCCTTTCTTGCCGCACCGCACACACCGCACATCCATATCGAAAAATATGGCGCTGTCTTTCTACGCAATTTTCTTTCCGTTCTTTTCCGCCCGCCGCCTGCTCTATATATCGAAACCTATTTCAAGAGTCAATGCACCATAAGGGAGACCATTTAAAGCGAACCATCGTTCGATGGAAATTGCGGCCGATCCTATATGTCACACCGCAGGACGACAACGACGACGAAGAAGACGGACGGGGAACGGGGGACGGGGCTCGCGCGATATCTACTGAAATCCGGCCAGCCTCTCTCTATAATAGAAATAGGAAAACGACGCTCGCGCTGACTGACATATCGGAGCCTAATGCGGATTGATGTTCGAGCTAAAAACCCGATTTCAATTTTCCATTATGTTGCCCACGCTTTTCAATAAAACACTGAAAATGCGATAAAACGACCATCAATAAATAAAACCAATTAATTTTGATGCGTTTTGCATTAATTTGCGAGCCGGTAATGCGAAATTTAATTTTAATTATATACGCGCAACAAAGGCAGTTTAATAATTAATTCAAACTAATAAAAATTAAATTCTGTTAGTAGTTAAGCATTCAGTATTGATTCGGAAAGTGTAGTGAAGGCGACAGGTAAACTGAATAACACATTTTAATCACTTATCTTGGCATTTATATTAAATATTTATTAATGGTAATTATAGTTCGCTTTAATAGAATAAATTGAGATATTTTTTTAAGTATATTTTCGATTACTAAGTATGGTTTAATGTGAAAATTTCTTTTCTATGAGTTGATGTTTTGTGCAATAGCATTTCATTTTTGATGTAAAAAAACATATTCAAATTCAAATATAATTACCAAACCTAATATTTAAAATCCTATAAGAAAATAATATTTTTTATATTTAACTGTCAGTCCATCAAACAAACTTCTTGTCAAAAAAAATATTTAACTGGAAATGCAAAAAAATAAAAGATGACGTCACCACTGCGTCATAGCAACGTGCTCCCATAACAACACATGGGAATTTAGTTTTCTTGAAATAACTTAAAAAGTATTCATCGGATAATTAGCAAATATAACTTTTATAACTTTTCTTAAATGTATTTTTACGCCAAATAATAATACAGAATAAAAAATAGATAGTTCCATTTGAAAAATTTGAGTTATTTTGAATTTAAAATTATATTTTTTGAGATTTT